>LNAC01001754.1:59396-69665 GCA_002007465.1 Ailurus styani
TATTTTTTCCATTTCTTTGAAATAAATGGCTGATATTTTTGATGGGGATTGCATTAAATGTGTAGATTGCTCTAGGTAGCATAGACATTTTCACAATATTTATTCTACCCATCCATGAGCATGGAANATATCTTCCTCAATTTCTTTCATGTGTACTTCATAGTTTTCTGTATACAAAATCTTTGCCTCTTTTGTTAGGTTTATGCTGATGTATGTTATGGTTTTGGTTACAGTTGTAAATGGGGTTGACTCTTTAATTTATCTTTCTTCTGTTTTGTTGTTGGTAAATAGAAATGCAACTGATTTCTGTGCATTGATTTTATATCCTGACACTTGACTGAATTCCTGTATGAGTTCTAGCAGTTTTGGAGTTGAATGCTTTGAGTTTTCCACATAAAGTATCATATAATCTGTAAAGGGTGAGAGTTTGACTTCTTCCTTGCTGATTTGGATGCCTTTTATTTCTTTTTGTTGTCTGATTGCTGAGGAAAGGACTGCTAGTACTATGTTAAATAGCAGTGGTGATAGTGGACAACCCTGCCTTGTTCCTGACTTTAGGGGAAAAGCTCTCAGTTTTTCTCCATTGAGAATGATATTTGCTATGTTCTTTTTTTTTTGTAGATGGCTTTGATGATATTGAGGTATGTACCCTCTATGCATACACTGTGAAGAGTATTGAACAAGAAAGGGTGCTGTACTTTGTCAAATACTTTTTCAGCATCTATTGAGGGGATCATATGGTTCTTGTTCTTTCATTTATTAATGTCTTGTATCACATTGATTGATTTGTGAATGTNTTGCGAATGTTAAACCAACCTTGCATCCCAGGAATAAATCCCACTTGGTCGTGGTGAATAATCCTTTTTATGTGCTGCTGGATCCTATTGGCTAGTAGTTTGTTGAGAATTTTTGCATCCGTGTTTATCAAGGATATTGGTCTGTAATTCTCCTTTTTGATGGGGTCTTTGCCTGGTTTTGGGATCAAGGTAATGCTGGCCTCATAAAAGGAGTTTGGAAGTTTTCCTTCCAATTCTATTTTTTGGAACAGTTTCAGGAGAACATGTGTAAATTCTTCTTTAAATGTTTGGTTGAATTCCCCTGGGAAGCCATCTGGCCCTGGGCTCTTGTTTGTTGGGAGATTTTTGATGACTGCTTCAATCTCCTTACTGGTGATGGGTCTATTCAGGTCTTCAGTTTCTTCCTGGTTCAGTTTTGGTAGTTTATATTTCTCTAAGAATGCATCCATTTCTTCCAGATTGTCAAATTTGCTGGTGTAGAGTTGCTCATAATATGTTCTTAGAACTGTTTGTATTTCTTTGGTGTTGGTCGTGATCTCTCCTCTTTCATTCATGATTTTATTAATTTGAGTCCTTTCTCTTTTCTTTTGGATAAGTCTGGCCAGGGGTTTATCAATCTTATTAATTCTTTCAAAGAACCAGCTCCTAGTTTCATTGATTTGTTCCACTGTTCTTTTGGTTTCTATTTCATTGATTTCTGCTCTGATCTTTATGATTTCTCTTCTCCTGCTGGGNCTGTATGTATAGGGTTAGGTTGTGTACTTGAGACCTTTCTTGTTTTTTGAGAAAGGCTTGTATTGCTATATACTTTCCTCTTAGGACTGCTTTTGCTGTATCCCAAAGATTTTGAACAGTTGTGTTTTCATTTTCATTTGTTTCCATGAATTTTTTTAATTCTTCTTTAATTTCCTGGTTGACCCATTCATTCTTGAATAAGATGCTCTTTAGCCTCCATGTATTTGAGTTCGTTCCAACTTTCCTCTTGTGGTTGAGTTCTAGTTTCAGAGCATTATGGTCTGAAAATATGCAGGGAATGATCCCAATCTTTTGGTACCTGTTGAGACCTGATTTGTGACCCAGAATATGGTCTATTCTGGAGAATGTTCCATGTGCACTGGAGAAGAATGTGTATTCTGTTGTTTTGGGATGGAATGTTCTGAATATATCTGTGATGTCCAACTGGTCCAGGGTGTCATTTAAAGCCTTTATTTCCTTGTTGATCTTTTGCTTTGATGATCTGTCCATTTCNTCATGTCAGTAAGGAGCATCTCAAGGTCCCCTATGATTATTATATTATTGTCAATGTGTTTCTTTAACTTTATTATTAATTGGTTTATATAATTGGTTGCTCCCATGTTAGTTGCATAGATATTTATGATTGTTAGATCTTCTTGTTGGACAGATCCTTTTAGTATGATATAGTGTCCTTCTTCATCTCTTATGATATTCTTTGCCTTAAAGTCTAGTTTATCTGATATAAGGATTGCCACTCCAGCTTTCTTTTGNGTTTGCTGTCCATTTGCATGGTAAATTGTTTTCCACCCCCTCACTTTAAATCTAGAGGTGTCTTTGCTTGTAAAATGAGTTTCTTGCAGACAGCATATCGATGTGTCTTGTTTTTTATCCAATCTGATACCCTGTGTCTTTTATTTGGGGCATTTAGTCCATATACGTTCAGCCTAACTATTGAGAGATATGAATTTGGAACCATTGTCTTGCCTGCAAGGTGACTGTTACTGCATATTGTGTCTCTTCCTTTCTGGTATATGTTTCTTTTAGGCTCTCTTTGCTTAGTGCACCCCTTTCAATATTTCATGTAGGGCTGGCTTGGTGTTTGCAAATTCCTTGAGTTTTTGTTTGTCCTGGAAGATTTTTATCTCTCCTTCTATTTTCAATGACAGCCTAGCTGGATATAGTATTCTTGGCTGCATATTTTTCTCGTTTAATGGTCTGAATATATCATGGCAGTTCTTTCTGGCCTGCCAGATGTCTGTGGATAGGTCTGCTGTCAGTCTAATGTTTCTATCATTGTATGTTATAGAACACTTGTCTTGAGCTGCTTTAAGGATTTTCTCTTTGTCACTAAGACTTGTAAGTTTTACTATAAGATGTCGGGGTGTGGACATATTTTTATTGATTTTGAGGGGGCTTCTCTGTGCCTCCTGGATTTTGATGCTTGTTCCCTTCACCAAATTAGGGAAATTCTGTACTATAATTTCTCCAATATACCTTCTGCCCCAATCTTACTCTCTTTCTCATCTGGGATCCCAATTATTCTAATATTGTATCACTTATCTCTCGAATTCTCCCCTCATCATCCAGTAGTTGTTCATCTCTTTTCATCCTCTTCTTTATTGTCTGACATTTTGTCTTCTAAATCACTAATTCTGTCTTCTGCCTCATATATCCTAGCAGTAAAAGCTTCCGTTTTTAATTGCACCTCATTAATTGGTTTTTTTATTTCATCTTTGTTAGATTTTAGTTCTTTTATTTCTCCAGAAAAGATTTTTATTTCTCTAGAGAGGGCTTGTCTATTATCTTACATGTTTTTTTGAGCCCAGCCAGCATCTTACGAATTGCCATTCTGAACTTTAGTTCTGTCATATTACTAATGTCCGCATTGATTAGGTCCCTGGCTGTCATTACTGCCTCTTGTTCTTTTTCTTGTGTTGATTTTTTCCTCCTTGTCATTTTATGCAGATAAGAAATTTAAAAATATTCAAAATCGTTGGTAAGATATGATATTTAAAAATGTTAAAATAGGAAAAAGGAAAAAAATTAAAAGAAAAAAATAAGAAAAATTTCAAGGAATTTAACTTTGAACGACTAAAGAATCATGGGGAAAAAGCCATTAATTCTCTGTGTTGCTTTCCCCTAGCTCCGGAGTTCCACAATTCTCAGCAATCTTGAAGTTGGCTTTGGTTGGATGTTTTTTCTGGTCTTCTGGGGGAGTGGCCTGTTGCTGTGACTCTCAAGTGTCTTTGCCTCAAACAGAATCCTACTGCCCTCGCCAGGGGCCAGGCTACATAATCAGCTTGGGTTCACTCTCGGGAGCTTTTGTTCCCTGATAGCTTTCCAAATCGCTTTTGAGGATGGGACTGAAAATGGCGACTCCCAGTCTCCAACCCAGAGGAGCCAAGAGCTTGGGGCCTCAGGCTTCATTGTGCCCTCAGAGAAAAGCCGTCCATCCCTCCCGTCTGCCTGGTCTACGGTCACACTCCAAGCTCACCTGGCCTGTGATGGAGCATTTCTATCTCTGGCACACGGCCCGTTTAAAATCTCCAAACCCAGCAGATTCCTGCAGCTGCTCCTGCGCTGCTCCTCTGGGAGGAGGAAAGAGGAGTCTCTCCGGGCCTCTTCCCTTGGGGTCCCCACTTGCAAAGCAGTGGCCCGACTGTGTTTTGGATCACATCCCAAGGTAACACCGAGCTGACACCTTCTCAGCTCGCTCCTTCTCTCCTGGTGGCTTCTCTCTGATACTTGGGAGATCGGTCTCGTTCAGTCACCTCTGGTCATTTTGTGTCCCCATGGGTCCTGAGACCACACTGTCCCTGCAAGGGTTTCACCCCCCACTTGGCCTCTGCGGTGACGTCCCTCGGTGGAGCCAACTTCTAACAGTTCCGAGTTTGTTCTCCACTGCTCTCTCACTTGCTGGGTTGTGGTCCCGCCCCCCAAAGTCTATCTTCCCGTCACTGCAGATTCACTTCTCCCCACGTCCTACTTTCTGGAATGTGGTAGATTTTCTCTTCCTAGAATCATTGCTCTTCTTCTCTTTGATCTCCTGTAGAATTTGTTGGTGTTCAGAATAGTTTGATAGCTATCTGGATGAATTTCTGGGACCTGATGATAATTGGTCTCCTAGTCCTCTGCCATCTTGCTGCTTCCTATTAATGATGCTTCTGGAACTTTCTTGTACATAAGTGTTGGTGAACATATGAACACATTTTTGTTTATTCAGGAATGGGATCCCACTTACAAGGTTTGTATTAGTTCAGTTTCAGCAGATACTGCAAAGCAGAGGATCTAGTTTGTCCATATCCTCACCAAACATTTTGTCCTCTCCTTTTCATTTTATCCTCATTGGTTGACATTTACCAGTGTCATAAAAAATTTGCATTTTTTGTGAAAATGAAGTTGAGTTGAATATATTTTCATTACTTTAATGACTATTTAGATCTCTTTTGTGAAGTGCCTATTCGATTATTTGCTTATTTTTCTTTTGAGGTTCTTACTTATTACAGATGCTAATAATTGTTGCATTTGCAAATACCCTTAATAACTATAGGGGTTAAATTTCCTCATCACTGTTTCTTTTGATGAACAGATGTTTTTAGAGTTAATATTGTTGAAGCGGTACTTTTATATGGATTACTTTTTGTGCCAATTTTAAGAAATATTTGTCAAATCAAGGTATTAATATGTATTGTGTTTTCTTCTAACAAGTTTTACTGTTTTAACTTTTATATTTACATTTTTTCTTCTTTTTGAATTTTTTTCATTTAAAATGGGGGTACATATCAAGATTTTTTCTATTTGAATATTCAGTTGATACAATACTATTTATTGAAATATACATTCTTTTGTTCTTGTACTTCAGTGTTATGCTTCCCATAATTAGGTGAAATATATGTATGGGTAGATTTTGGGAATCTCTAGGATATTCTTGTGATGAGTTTGCATGCATATCTCCCTGCAAAGCAAACACTGCACTTCCTGATTAATGTTTTTTTTTTAAGATTTTATTTATTTATTTGACACACAGAGAGAGATCACAAGCAGGCAGAGAGAGAGGAGGAAGCAGGCTCCCCACTGAGCAGGGAGCCCGATGCGGGCCTCGATCCCGGACCCTGAGATCATGACCTGAGCCGAAAGCAGAGGCTTTAACCCACTGAGCCACCCAGGCGCCCTGATTAATGTGTTTTATTGGATCTTGGTATCTGGTAGTATAAACTGTCCAGGTTTTTCCTACTTGTTCAGATTTCCTGGCACTTTTTGCAAATTAATTTTATTTTATTTTATTTTATTTTTTAAAAGATTTTATTTATTTATTTCACAGAGGGAGAGAGATCACAAGGAGGCAGAGAGGCAGGCAGGGAGAGAGAGGGGGAAGCAGGCTCCCTGCTGAGCAGGGAGCCCGATGCAGGGCTCGATCCCAGGACCCTGAGATCATGACCTGAGCCGAAAGCAGAGGCTTTAACCCACTGAGCCACCCAGGCACCCCCAAATTAATTTTAGAATCAGGTTTCAACATTCCTCTAAACGTCCACAAATCTATGGTCACACAAAACACACACACACATGCAAACACACACATACAGACACACACACACACAGAGCCATGATTTGGATTGAGATTGTATTATATTTATGGTTTGCTGTGCTTAAAATTTACAATTTTATCTTATTCAGTTTTCCAATGTATGAATATTGAATATCCTTTACTTTTTAAGTTTTTATTCAGTAATGATTTGTAGTTTATGATTAAATGTTTCCAAGTGACTAATTTGGTGTATCATTCACAATACCAATAATTTTGTTAATATTTAAATTAATTTTGATGCACGTTTACTTTTAAAATTTTGTATATTTCTTTGCCTTTCTAAATATTTAATTATATTATTATTATTGATTATTATTATTAAGTATATATTATATATTTATCACTTCATTGTTTCAATGCTTCTCTAAATTCTTGAAATTGGAGCATATTTTCTTTTTTTAAGATTTTATTTATATATTTTACAGAGAGATTACAAGTAGGCAGAGAGACAGGCAGAGAGAGAGGAGGAAGCAGGGTCCCTGCTGAACAGAGAGGCCAATGCAGAGCTCGATGCAGGGCTCAATCCCAGGACCCTGAAATTATGATCTGAGCCGAAGGCAGAGGCTTTAACCCACTGAGCCATTCAGGCGCCCCTGGAGCATATTTTCTAATAAAATCTAGAATTACTGAGCATGAATACACTTATTTTGATTAGAATTTTTAAGAATATACTTGGACTCCTCATTGAATACCAAATTGGTATTCCCTTAAGTTTTATTGTATATCTATTTAACAACAAATATGGGAATACTATTACAATATAGTAAATAGTTAAATAAATTTTAGTATAGAATTTATAAATTCTATGCTCCTTTGTCTAGATTATTCCCAAATCTTTCTTCAATTAACACCGTGAAGACCTATGCTGCATAATATGTATTTTAAATAGAGACTAATGAATGGTAATATTTTTCAGCTTTTATATATAAGTTTATTCATCTGTCTTCCTTCATATATGATAGTTAGAATGTATATAGTTGTAGTTAGCAGTTATTTTGCTTCAACATATGTATGATATCTCTGCAATATCATAGAGAAATTTTTCCAGTGAGAAAACTCTTCCTTTATTGTTCATTTGAAGGTAATTTGTATCATGCCCTGCCCCCTATAGCTTTTAAGGGTACTCCATTAGCTTTTCTGTTATCAATTATACTATGATATATCTTGGTTTGAATTTATGTGTTAAATTTGTTCGGTATTTGAAGTACATTTATCTGCAAATCAATATTGTTCCTCAATTTTTTTCAAAAATGATCTTTTCCAATATTTTGTTCTTTGACATTCTTCTATTCTTTTTCTTTTCTTTTCTTTTCTTGAATAGTTCTTAGAATATTCACCCTCCCCATGTTATATCTAAATCTCTTACTACTCTTTTATAATTTTGTTTATCTGTGCAACATTACAGGTGCCTTCTTCAGTCTTACATGTAACTTACTAAAGTTGTCTCATCAGCTGAATCCAGTTTAAATTTCTGGTTTAAATATCTATTGCATATTTTATTTCTACTTAAAAATTCCAACTTTAACAATTTGCTTTGCTTTTCTTTCTTCCATGCTTCAAGTATACTTACATATATATTAATTTTTATCTATTAACCTCATATGCTGCAATATTGCTATAATCACTTGTTAGTTCCAGGAGTTTCTTTATTGACTCCTTCAGATATTCTGCATAACTGACACCATGTTATCTGCAAACCAGATTGTTTTTTTCTTCTTCTTTCTCCATCTCTATACCTTTTGTTTCCTCTTCTTGTCTTATTGCTAGAACTTCCAGTATGATGTTGAAAAGCATGTGAGAGGGACTTTTTTTGGTCTTTTCCTTGATCTAGGAAAGATCTGAGCTTACCATTCATTATGATGTTAGCAGTAGGATTTTTGCAAATATTCTTTATCAAAGAGAGAAACTTTCCCTTTGTCATAGTTTATTGAGAATTTGTATTATGAATAGCAGATGGATTTTTGCAAATGTTTATCCTGCATTTATTGATCATGATTTTGGTTCTTTAGCCTATTCATATGATGGATTACATTAATTAATTTTCAAGTGTTAAACCAGGCTTGAGTACCTGCGAAAAATTCTAGTTAGTCATAGTGTATCATTCTTTTCATCCATTGTTGGATTTGGTTTGCTAATATTTTGGGGGGGATTTATTCATCTTTGTTAATGAGAGATACTGTCTGTAGTTTTCTTAAATATTTTCATCTATGTTGTACACTGCAGGATTTCCTTCTTTTTTAAACCTGATTAATATTCTATTGTAGATATTTTCTTTACATTTTCTTTTCTATTCATCCATCAGTGGACATTTAAGTTTTTTGGCTATTGTGACTAGAACTTGGCTATTGTGACTAGTGCTGGGAAAAAAAAACAACATAAGGGTGTTAATATCATTTCAAGATTCTGATTTCATTTATTTTGAATACTTACCCAAATGTGGGATTGCTGAATCATATGGTAGATGGTAGTTCTATTTTTAGTTTTTAAGGAATTTTCATGCTATTTTCTATAACAGATGCACACCAAGTAAGTAAGAGTTCCAGTTTCTCCACATGCCTACCCACACCTCATATATATATGTAATTGCCATTCTAACAGGAGTGACATGTCTTCTCATTGTGGTATAGATTTGCATTTTCCTGATGATTGTGATATTGAACATCTTTTTTTTTTAAGATTTTTTGAGTTACTTGTTTTAGAGAAAGAGTGCACATGCATGAGGAGGGCAGGAAGAGGGAGAGGGAGAAAGAAAGAGAGAGAGAAGCAGACTCCTTGCTGAGTGAGAAGCCTCATGCAGGTTTGATGTCATGACCCTGAGATCAAGACATGACCCAAAATCAAGAGTCGGATACATAACTAACTGAGCCACCCAGGAATCTTTTCATATTCCTGATGGCTATTTGTATGTCTTCTTCAGAGAGATGTCTATTCAAGCCTATAAACCATTTTTTAAATTTGTTTTTTGTTTATTGCTGCTGAGTTGTAGCACTTCCTTATATATTTTGAAAATTAATCTTTTATCAGATATTTGGCTGGCAAATATTTTCACCCATTCTATCTTTCACTCCATTGATTATGGGCTTCCCAGAATGTTTTGTTGTTCAATGTTGATCTACTTCTATGTTTTTGTTTTTGTTGACTGTGCTTACTGTTTCCTATCTACTAAGCCAGTGCCAAGACCAATGTCAAGGAGCTTTTCCTCTTTGTTTTCTTCTAGAAATTTCATGATTTCAGGTCTTACACTTAAGTATTTGGTTCATTTTGAATTTTATTTTGTGTGTATGGTGTAAAATTAGTCCAATTTTATTTTGCTTGTCCATATCCAATTTTCCCAACATAATTTATGGAAGATAATTTCTTCCCATTGTATATTCTTGGTATGCTTGACAATGATCAGTTGATTTTATAGATGCGTATTTATTTTTGGTCTCTATTCAATTCCATCATTCTATGTATCTGTCTTTATGAGAGTACTGCACTGTTTTAAGTACTTTAGCTTTGTGATATATTTTAAAATCAGGATATGTGATTTCTCCAGCTTTGCTCTTCTCTGACAAGATTGATTTGACTATCAGGGTTCTTATTCTGTATGAATTTTAGAATTGTTTTTTTCCCTTTATTTCTGTAAAAAATGACATTGGGATTTTGATAGGGATTTCATTGAATTTTTAATCACTTTGGATAGTGTGGACACTTTAAAATTTTAAGTCTTTCAATCCATAAACATGTGATGGTTTTTCATTTTTTTGTATTTTAAAATTTTTTTTCATCAGTGCTTTTTGTAGTTTTCAGTATACAAGTCACCCACCTCCTTGGTTAAGTTTATTCCTAAGTATTTTATTATTTTTCATGTTACTATGAATGAGATTGTTTTCCTAACTTTCTTTTCAGATAGCTTGATTTTAGTTTATAAAAACATAACCAATTTTTTTGTTGATGATTTACTATCTTACCACTGTACTGAATTCTAACTGTGCGTGTGGTATTCAGGATTTTCTATATAAGGATGATGTCATCTGTAAATAGAGACAATCAAAACCATAATGTAACAAACATTGGTCAATTTGTCTGACTTCAGAAAGAATAGAAATTGAACACTTGGGAGAAACAAATAGAGATGACTTTTTCAGTCATCTGTCTATTTTTTTTTAA
>LNAC01001754.1:70371-113709 GCA_002007465.1 Ailurus styani
CCACGACCCCCCACCCTGCCCCTCAAGTTCCTCATATCAGAGAGATCATATGATAATTGTCTTTCTCTGATTGACTTATTTCGCTCAGCATAATACCCTCCAGTTCCATCCATGTCATTGCGAATGGCAAGATTTCGTTTCTTTTGATAGCTGCATAATGTCTAGGGAGAAGGCAATACAATTAAAGCCAAAGGGCAAGTCTCTAAGATGTTATAAACCTGAGGAGCTATGGCATTGGGTCTGCATTTATGTAGGAAGGAGAGTAAAATAGTGGTAAGCTGGTGGGAATGAAGTCATACTTCTAAATACCTGGGTCAAAGAAAACCTCAAAAGAAATGAAAAATTGTTTGAAGTAAATGAACATAATAATGGAACTAATAAAATTTTGTAAGCCATAGTGATAATTGTGTTTAGAGGGAAACATAACATTGGATATATATGTACATAAAGAAAAATTCAAGAGCCAAATTTTCCATTCTAGGGGCTAATAAAAGAAGAGCAATTAAAGCTCACAGTAAGCAGAAGGAGGAAACGAGCAGAAATCAATAAAATTGAAAACAGGAGAACAATAGAGAAAAGTAAAAAAGAAAGTTCTTTGACAAGATCACTAAAATTGATAGGATGCCTGGGTGGCTCAGTGGATTAAAGCCTCTGCTTTCAGCTCAGGTCATGATCTCAGGGTCCTGGGATCAAGGCCCGCATCGGGCTCCCTGCTCAGCGGGGAGCCTGCTTCCCCCCCATCTCTCTGCCTGCCTCTCTGCCTCCTTGTGATCTCTCTCCTTCTGTGAAATAAATAAATAATAATCTTTAAAAAAAAGATCAGTAAAATTGATAAATCTCTACCTAGGCTAATTAAGAAAAGAGAGAAGCACAAAATTACCAATATGAGAAATAAAAGATGGGTCAACATTACTGACTTTTGGACATTAAAAGATAACGAAGGAATACTAAAAACAAATCTATGCTCTTAAATATGATAACTTGTATGAAGTAGATCAACTTCTTAAAAGATACAAACTACCAAAATTCATGCAAGGAGAAATAGATAAACTAGATGGATCTATAAAATAAAGCAAATAATTAGTTAAAAACATCTCATCAAAAAATGCAAGATCTAAATAAAGTATTTTACTTGCAGAAAAATCACATTTTTTCTTATATTTCAAAGATTTTTATCAATTCATTAAGTAATGAGGTGGCCAGTAGGTGTTACACATAATTCAAAGGAGAATTTTAAAACACTCACATAAATGGCTATTAAGAACGCTGAAATGAATTTATAAAACATTGGTCAATATCCACAGGGAAATTTTTATGCATCTTACCAGGCACAATTTGTATTTTTATGGACAAATATATTTCATTTTTTAATTATTTATACAACTTTCACATTTTTAAAGTGGCTAAATTAATGAAAAGCAAAGATAACCTGGAAGGGGACACTCAGTGAGGCAGTAATCATTTTTGTCCATTTTGGTATCTTCACAATTTTTCCTTCACCTGCTACCTATGAATGGGCAGGAGCTCTTATAGAATCTCAAATAAGTTATAGAAAATAAATTCTTCATGTATTTTAAAAGAAATAGATACATTTTACAACCCTTTATGAAGTCAGCTTTCAGGGCTGCTACTACTACTGTTAATAGCTATTTTGTCATTAACATCCATCTGAATTGTCCCATATTAATATACTGTATAACTGAAAATGATTGACTTTCCCGAAATTTCTAGAACCAGAAACATGAATGTACAGAGCTAGTACTTGCCAGTAGTACTGCCAAGGTCTACAAATTTTGATGAGGTGAAAAAATACCCAACCTGAGTTCCAACCACATTTATATGAGGAGACCCAATGCCATAACTCCTCAGGTTTATAACATCTTAGAGACTTGCCCTTTGGCTTTAATTGTATTGCCTTCTCCCTAGGACTTTAAATTGAGATATTGAGGATCAGGAAGGATGGGATTTCTTGCTCACGAGTGATAGGAAATGATAAATAGATAAACTTCTTCTGAGGATCTTGAAATCCCCCTCTTTGTAATATTATTCCACCCGTCTATCTTTCCATTAATCCAGGCTTCCAATCACTAATACTAGTATAAGTGTAGTATTAATACAAAATGACTAGGATAAGCTTTCATAAATTAGCGGAAGATTCCTAAATCCTATCATCTGATACTTTTCCAGAGAGTGTCCATGATCTTCTTATCCAGGGAATCATCATGGTGTCTTGTGGGAGTAGCAGGCTGCTAGAGTGAAAGAAATTCAAATTTCTTAGCTCTTTATTCAAGCATTTTATCATTTGTGAAATATGGAGACTTGGAATAGCACCATTTAATGAGATTATTGCCATTATTATGGAGGCACTTGACAAATAACATTCAGTCACTGGGTACAAATTCCTTTAGTGCACCATGTTGCCATTTGGCTAGGTCTTGCATTCAGGCTAAATGCTGATGACACTGAACTCAGTCATTCATATGTACCTTCTTTTTTTTTTAAGATTTTATTTATTTATTTGACAGAGAGAGAGATCACAAGTAGGCAGAGAGGCAGGCAGTGAGAGAGAGAGGAGGAAGCAGGCTCTCTGCCGAGCAGAGAGCCTGATGCGGGCCTCGATCCCAGGACCCTGAGATCATGACCTGAGCCGAAGGCAAAGGCTTTAACCCACTGAGCCACCCAGGCGCCCCATTCATATGTACCTTCTTATGTCCAATCAGTCATTCATGAAAAATGTTACATCTCAGGTCATTTTGATTCATGTAATATAATAATATCATTCTTTTTAAATAACTATTATGATTAATGTTATAATAATTATAGTTATTGTGATGTTATAGTCACTGTTAACATTTTTTTATAGTTCAACTGCTTTGGACTATAGTTTTTTTTTTCTTTTTTCTCAACTTCCCTACACTGATCATGAGTGCATTCATGTATTCTTATAGTTAATATTTGTTGAGATTATCTCTATGAATCATTTAGAAAAAAATGACACCATTTCTCCATAATCTCTTCTAGATATTAGGAGCAGAGTAAATACTTCATAATTTATTCTATAAGGCCATCATTACCCTAAACAAAATCAGATGTACATTGCAGTGAAGGCACACTGCAGACCAATATTTCTTATGAACATTGATTCAAAAATTCTCAACAAAATATTTTCAGGTTGAATCCAAAGTGGACAAATGTTGCAAAAATCTATTATTCTGCTCAAACTCCAAATTATCACTTGTTTTTTTAAAGCAGTCTTATTTTTCCCTCTGTAGGTAAAAGTGTTTACCTAAAATACATACCTAAATATCTACCTAAAATTTTATGGGGTTAGTAAAACAACAAAGATGACAAAACAAAAAGTAAATATTGCCTTGTTTGTAGATAAATTAAAATACTTAATTTTTTTTTTGCCAAGACTTGTTAAGAGAATTAAGTAAACTTATTTCCAGTAGAATAAAGGTCAACCAAATTACTGCTGTTCTGTTTGGGTCCATGAAAAATCAGTTAAAAAAATCTACGAACTTAAATTATTACCGAACATGACCTGGGGATAAAACATATGTAAAAAACCCTATTAAACATTTGATTTACACAATATGCTTAAAAATTAGTAAAAAGATTTTTGAAGCAGAAGCTGAAAAGAAATTCCAATCACCGTTATCTTCACAGGAGATTAGCAGGAGCATTTGGTCTAAGGAAACTGATATTTATTAAGCATATATATGGGCCTCAGGAGATATATTTATAATGATTAAAAATTAATCTTCCCACCAAGCCAACTAAATAACGTTATCCCAAATGTGTCAGAAGAGGAAATAGCTCAATGTAGATTAAGTGTATTTCCTAAAGTCACACATCTAAACATAGAGCAGTAATATCAATTTAGGAATAATAGCATCACTTGAGAGTCTGGCTCCATTCAATACGGAGATTTGGGATTGTATTCAATATCAAGGATTCATGACATATATTTTCCTCTGAATTCAAGCTGTTTTGATTAGGAATGTTTTCAAATACAAACAACAGAGAATTTACCTCACAGGTGCTTCCTCAAATAACATCTTCCTTCTCTTTTCCTCATGCTGACACGTGCATACACACACATGCACACACAAAAAAAATTCGTACAAAAAAAGGAAG
This sequence comes from Ailurus styani, assembly GCA_002007465.1. NCBI lineage: Eukaryota > Metazoa > Chordata > Mammalia > Carnivora > Ailuridae > Ailurus > Ailurus styani. Next base: position 74,512 of record LNAC01001754.1, read on the forward strand.
GCAGTCCAGAGCAATTAAACCTGTTTAACAATATTTTGTCGAAATAGACTTCTACTTTTCCATTCTACCGACTGTATTGTGCATAAACTTCTTGCCCTCTGCCCCCCAGTCGCTACCATACCTGAGACATTATATTTCTATTTGAGGAAGGAGTCAGTGCAAAGGCTATGAATCCAGAGTTGGAACTGCTGAGCCTATATTTTTTGTTTGTTTGTTTTAGTCTGGAAAGCAAAATCTTTCTGAGAAACTTTACTGAGAAATGCCACCTGCTCTTCTTAATGCATGACTATTTAGAGACAATTCTCTGTGAGTTTCTTATGCTTTTGCATGTATGCAAAGTCACTGACAATGTTTAATTTTCTGTAATCTTTTGATTACTTATATGGTGAATAGCCTTGGAGACAGATTCTTCCTCCAGTGTAGAGGACAAATTTGTGAGCTGTCCTGTAAATTCAAGGTACTGTCTCCTTCTAGGAAAAATGATAAGCATATTAGTGTGTGGCCATTATAAAAGTTTGGGGTTTCCTAAGCAGAAAGTCCATCTCCTGTAATGTGGCCCACTGTGCAAGCACGGTGCATCTGGCTTTTACTATATTGCCTATGGGAAGTAATCTGTGGGCATGAGTGGTACCCTGACAGCCTTGTACATTTCTACATAGACTATATATGCAACACTTGACTGCAGGAGATTTCAGTCTTTGCAGAATATCCTGTGATCTTCTGGCTCATGAGATCATGGGAAGTTTATGAAGAGTTGTTACCAGGCCACTTTCCACTTGCCTCCCACTTCCCCTGGGAAGCTGTAATAAGACAGTTTTTCATAGCCTTCCAGTTTGTGATGAGCTATGAGGCTATATGTCTTGCTTTCTTAGGGTACAGCTGCAGGTTCTAAAATTGCTTAGCTGCAGCATGACATCAGCTCCTTTAGTACAGGGCTCCCAACACTCGGGCTGTATTGTCATGACATCTGTCCCCTTTTGTTTCAATGCTGTCTTTAGGGACAAATGACATAAAAGAAATCACCTTTGCCTTTCTTGCTTTTTGCTATCTATGTAATAAACAGTTTCAATCTTAAAAGGTCTTGCCCTTTATTGCTAAATTTTTCAGCTTTGCCTTGATAAGAAATTAAAAGGGAGGGAAAACTGAATGGGAAGAAATCAGAGAGGGAGACAAACCATGAGAGACTCTTGACTTAGAGAAACAAACTGAGAATTGTAAAAGGGGAGGTGGGGAGGGATGCGGCAACTGGGTGATGGTCATTAAGGAGGGCACATGACATGATGAGCAGGGGGGTTATACCCAACTGATGAATTATTGAACACTACATCTGAAACTAGTGAAATGAGCAAAAAAATAAATTAAAATTCTTGGTAATAGAAAAAAAAATAAAAAAAGAAAATGATGGTGCTTTTGCTACTGATGTTGTGAACTGTCCTTGGTCTCTGACCTAGGAGAGTTGTGTCTTCTACCAACATCTATGAAACTGTGATGGGCACATTTGTTAGCTTACAAATAGTGTAAGGTCTTTAGGAATTCCTGAAAATGACATTGGCTAGATTTGTGTCACATTTATATCTCCACCTGGATGATGACTAGGGAGAAAAGATTGTGTATACAGTTTGAGTTTCCAACCAACAATGTCTACCATATGAAGCTAAACTCCTTAAAAACATACAGAAGAGATTAATATAAAGCCCTAACTTTAACTGGTAATATGCTTACAACAATGAAATTCATAGCTCTTACCATAGTCTCCTTAGCCAAAGTACTATATAGTTTGACTCGTCTTCTTACCTGACACTTTTTAAAATAAAGAAACCCTATTTAAATTACATAAATAGTTGACTGGTTTCAATGAGCAGAATCTAGAGGGATCAGGAAATATGTGTCAGAGCATTTAAAAACATTTTGGGTTCTTTCCTCTATGCTTAGGAAGTCATTATCTGTTGAAGTCAGGAGCTCTTAAACTGTTTTGAGATTTTAAAATACAGATGTTTAAAATGTTATTAGTTTAAAAAATGATCCTTTTAGGAGTTGAATGTACTTCAGTGCTAATTATAACTTTTAATGATTGTAAAGTGCCCTGGGAGACTGTAATGAAGAAAATTGCATGACTACATCTCCACTGTAAATTTCCCTTTCCCATACACAGTGTAAGGATAAAGGAAATGTGTTTGAACACCCAAAGGACAGAGCTAATTGTGTGAAGTTCACTAAATGTTAACAGTTTCCCAGTGACCCAGGAGTCATGTAAGGGAATTATAGACACATGTTCTGAGACATCTTTGGCAGCATTAGTTCTCTAGAGTTAAAAAAAAATGGACTGAGAAAAATTTGAACAATGGTATTGCTTGCTTAGCCTGTAATAGATGTTACTTAAGTCAGAAGTACTGGGAGGAGACTATAACTTGTGAGTCTATTAGGGGAACTTCCTGGGTTTTTGTTTGTTTGTTTGTTTGTTTTTAATTTTTAATCTTTGCCCAAGGGGTACAGGTCTGTGAATCATCAGGCTTACATCTTTCACAGCATTCACCAAAGCACAAACCCTCCCCAATGTCCATAACCCATCCACCCTATCCCTGCCCTCCCACCCCCCAGTAACCCTCAGTTTGTTTTGTGAGATTAGGAGTCTCTTATGGTTTGTATCCTTCCCCATTCCTGTTTGTTTTTAATTGACTTGCTGAAAACTGTGGATTTCCAGCTATATACCTCTAAATTAAAATTGCTCACAGAATCTCAGAAGTCAGGGTCATTGGCTCTGTAAGTCATGAGTTACATAATAAGTAGTCAAAGTACTGTTCCCTGAAAACATTATTTCTGGACCTGAAATATTTTATCTGAATTGCTTCATACAGTGGTTCATTTGCACTCAATCATTTAGCATTTCTTTCTCCAATTCTTTGTTCTCTTGTGATTGTTGCAGTTCAAGAGGCTAAGTGGTGCCATTTCTCTTAATTGTTGTCAGATGCGAGCATCATTTTACAGAGAGAATAAATTCTTCCCTTTGGAAATAGAGACCTTTGCAAGGTAAGTTATCGCTTCCACAAAACTAAATGGCTTGTCTAAATTAGGTAATTTATCTCTACAACTGATCACTTCAAGTAAGTAATGTTTATATCCTTCCTTATTTCCCCATTGATATCTAAGATTACAGATGGGGTTTTGATTTTTAAAAATATTGTTAGGATATCCCAAGAGATCTCCTGTGGACTTTCCCTATTTTTAATTTCCAACATATAAATTTATAGATAGAGGTATTTTGTAGAGAAAGGAGAAACCAATTTACGTATGTGTTAAATGCTTTTAATGACTAATATTTTCCATATTCACATATTAGTCCATCTATGAATCCTAGTAGAGATTTTAAGTCCAGAGTGAACAATAACATGACCTGTAAAATCTCAAAAAGAAGTGATTTTACCAATAACAAGGGCTCTTATCTTTGTTCTTATGAAATTTTACAGAATTTTTGTGAATTTTCCAAATCCAATACTTAGAACACCTAAAGCAACAATACAATAATTGCTGTCACTTAATTGCTAGGAACTTTTCTAATGACTATGCGAGTGATATAAAGACTTCAAGAAATGAACTAGATTTATGAATTGATGATTATACACAGATTACATATTTCATTTTCTATAATTCCTACATTAATGGTAAACATAAATATTGAAATTGTCTATACTTCAAACAATACATTTGATAAAATTAGCTTCCAAAAATACCTAAAATGTTTGGGTAACTCCCCATGGACCCCATATGATAATTGTGTCACAGAGTATGTGGTCTGTAATAGACATTATTTTTCATAAAAAAATATAAAGCAGCCATAATAATAACTGAGTGCTATTTAACTGCTCTGTCTTATTCCTTTTTAGTTTCTTTCTTTTTTATTTTGTTGTTGTTGTTGTTTTTGAGAATAAGTATGGAGAACGTATGGCTGTTGATTAGGGATAAATGTCTACATCCCATTGTTATGTTGATGTAGAGGACTGTATATAAAAAAAAAGACAGACTAACATGAGAAATTGAGATGAAAACCAAAGAAACTATTTTAACTAAATATGATTGATATAATTTATTCTGTAATTATATGTTTATATATGATATTTACACAGATCAAGAAAATTTTTCCTTTTACACCTCTTGGAATTTGATGTGATGATTCTGTACCTTGCTTTAATTATTTTTTTAATTAAAAAAAATTTTTTTAAGATTTCTATTTATTTGACAGATAGAGATCACAAGTAGGCAGAAAGGCAGGCAGNTAATTAAAAAAAATTTTTTTTTAAGATTTCTATTTATTTGACAGATAGAGATCACAAGTAGGCAGAAAGGCAGGCAGAGAGAGAGGAGGAAGCAGGCTCCCCGCTGAGCAGGGAGCCCAACACGGCCTCAATCCCAGGACCCTGAGATCATGACCTGAGCCCAAGGCAGAGGCTTTAACCCACTGAGCACCCAGGTGCCCACCTTGCTTTAATTAAACCTAAGTTTTGTTTTAAATGTTTTTTCATGGTAAACTACTCAGTTTTAGAAAGTTAAGCGGTGGATACTCAGGGAAGGCAAAACGAAGAAATCCATGAAATACCGTTTTTATGATGGAAACTTTTATATTTTCTGAAAGCTTCTGTTTAGTACTTATTATGCTATATTTGATGATGATGAACACATTGGATTTCTGGCAAACGATGTAAAATGTATACTTTCTTTTCTACTCCGAAGTTGAGTTAACTTATAAAGATTCTTCCTGATTTTCCTTCTTTCCCCTAGTTTTATTCCTTTACCTTCTCACCAGTGCCAAAGCTTTTTTTCTTTCATTTGCATGTTTTTTGTTACTTTTATTGGTGCATGGTTTTTTGTTATTGTTTTTATTGTTATTCTTGCTAACTTTATTCCACCTAGGTATGTTACGATGTAAAAACTAATTTTCTAAACCCTATTTAGAATGTCCAGGAAAGTCTTTTATAGTTTTTTTTTTTGTCTTTCACGAGTATCGGAAAACAAACATGTACAAACACATAACTTTTCTTTTTGTAATATTTACCATTTATCAGAGCATACATTGATGTATTATTACTTTAAAGGTTCCCCTTTCCTCCAGAATATAATTAAGGATATACAGAGGCACAACCCTATCACACTCAAATGATTAGAAGGAAAACCTCCTGTTTGTACTCAGAATCAGAAAGAAGAGAAAAGGACTTTAATATTAATCATGTTAATCTTCATAGTTTCTTTTTTTTTTCTTTTTTGAGATGGACTTGATAAGCTAAAAATAAAATATGGCTATATTTTATTATTTTCAAGTGTGCTTTCTTGGATTTTTCTGTTCACACTCTTGAACATACACCACAGCAATTTCTATAGTTAGGAAACATTTTGTGTTTACTTATTAAAATATCCAATCCTTTTTAATATTAAAAAAATACTAAATTTCACATAAAATGCCAATAATATCCCCTTTCCTTAATACAGTCCTTTCTTGCAGTTCGGGAATCACCAGTGTGGAAGTGTCCACTCCTCAATGCTTCCTTTTTATTCCTCTTCCCTCCCTGATATTCTTAGGGACATGGTTAAGAGAGGATTGGGGGGAAAAAAAGGCATTACATTGCCTTTTTTTGCCTGGTGCTTGTTTGCCTGGTGCTGCTTTAACTATTTCTTCAGATGATATTTGCTGGCCATTGTGCCACAGGTGTTGCAGATACTCACACAGTATCTTCACTGCACTTATATTTCCTTTTTCTCTCTACATTGACATGCTGCACCATTCTCTGACATGAGACACTCCCTCTTCTGCTGATCTTGTGGTACCCCCCGCCCTCCTCCTCACGTTATCTTCTGGGGCAGGTATCCCACACAGAACTTCTTACTGCTGAAGTTCATCCTCACTGGTAAGGCCCCTCTAGGTTGGTTTCTCAATAGTGACTCAAGCCATCTATTCCCATGGAGTTCACTAGTCCCATAGAATGCCACACATCCTAGTCCTGCTAAAAGGTAAAAGAGCAATTTATCCAATGGCAACAAGTACAGCTTGCAATTAATATTCATATTTTTTTACTTGGTAACCAAGAACTAGAGTCTGTGCTCACACATGTCCCAATTTCTAGGGTAAACATATCCCCCAAAGTCACCACGTGTGATAGGTTGAATAATGACCTCCCCAAAGATATCTATGTTCCAATACTCACACCTTGTGAATGTGTTACCACCTTATATGGTACAAAAGATTTTGTATGTGTGATTATCTTAAGAATCTTAAAATGGGAGTTGATTATCCAAAATTATCTAAGTAGGCTTAGTGTAATCGCCAAGGTCCACATAACATGGAAACAGAAAAGCTGAGAAAGAGGAGAAGTGACAATGGGAGCAAAGTTTTGAGTGATGAGGACAAGGAAAACAAACAGCTGCTAAAAGCTGAAAAAAGGCAAGGAGCAGAGCTATAGAAGGAATCGAGTTCTAAACATACCCTGATTTTAGCCCTATAAGATCCATTTCAGATTTCTGACCTTCGGGAGTATTAGATAATAATGTGTATTGCTTTAGACCACTAAGTATGACAATTTGTTACGATAATAGAAAACAAATACACCATAATGCATTCAAGAAGCTATATGAAGATGGTGCAATAATTTCTGCAACCAGAAATTCTGTAACTTAAGACCAAAGTGCCTGGCTTTCCTTCTTGCAAACAATCTATATATCTACAGTTTGGGGGGAGTACAGGAGAATAATCAAGCCCTCATAAAATTTATCAATGAATCTCTTTCTGAATCTCTGGTCTCCTCCTAAAAACTTTCGTGAGTGATAAAGCTGAACGTTCTAAGTCTGTGTTTTGTATCCCTTGGTAATTCCTTCACAGATTTGTGCAGCATTTGTCAATAATCTGGGGATAGGTATAAATCAGGTTCCTGACAGCAAATAAATGACACATTCAATATTTTTCAAGCGGTTTTTTTTTTTTTTTTTTAACAGTGGCAATTCTCACTTTAATGCAGATACATGAGTTGGGATCTTTGGGATTGTGTCTTGATGAATCAGAGGGTAATTCGCCTCTTTTTAATTGTGTATTTATGACAACATTTTTTTTTTTTAAGAAAACTGGTTCCATGTTCCTCTTTGGCTTCTCTCCTTTCCTGCTGAAGAGAACTAAATTTTCCCAACACATGCTGAGGAGTCTGAGATAGCACAGAAAAGTCTAGCAGGTATCCAAGTCAGGTTTAGTTGGCTTTTCCTGGAGCAGCTGGTTTACTTTCTCTAGCAGATGCTCTAAATTACATAACCAATCTTAGTTTTTCATTTAGGGAAACCCAGTTTTGAGGATGCTTAGAGTAAAATTTCTGTCCAAAGATAGCAACTTTTGGCAGACTTAGGAGAATTAAATATAGGTTTTCACTTTATTTTCCCTAATAATTTCCCCCTTTTGAATCATTTCCCAAATTTATGTTTTTTTGCCATGTTAAAAGTATGGGATTTTGCAAGCTATCTTAATGTATTTTTTGGAACCAAATAGGGTGTATTAAAAATAGTTAATATGTAATTTGTGTCATTTTTTTATGTAACATTATAACAAAAATCTCTTGTGTTATTGAAAAAGTCCATAAACATTGTCTTACATCTTACTTCAGTGACTTCACAAGGTTACATTTCTCCATGATTCACATAATTATTTACTATTTTAGTTCAGTTAGCCTATTTCCAACTGACTGTTATTAAAGATAATTATGTAATTAACATCATTTTGAGTAAAGTGTAGAATACATTTTGTATTATGTGCATTGGGATATAGCAAAATAGAGTAGAGGGTGTTGAAACAAGGAAAGAGGAGAGCTTAATAATAGACCAATGCGCATATTNCAGCTTGGGTGGCTACCCTCCTCTCCTCAGAAAACCTCAGTATATGAGTAAGAGATCTTTTTGGATCTCATTAGTGCACGTGTGGTATCATCAGTTTGGACATCCAGATTAATTATGAGTGGAATAGGGATTAGTTTTTGCTCTGGGGACAACCAGTAAAGCACGTTCAGCAAAACATAGTAATATAGAGAAGAATTAACTGAAAACCTCACCTTAAAAAAGACAACTGATAAATTTTAACATGCCTAAATAAAAGAAAATCTCTAAAGGAAAATAAGGCCCTTGTTGTCATCTACAGGTTATACAAGAGACTTAAAGACATTCTTTAATCATTGTACTGAGAATCAAAATTTTAATTCCATTTATTCATTCCATGTTTCCAAATATCCAGTGCTTTATCAGGCTTCTATAGCTGGGATCTTGCCCTTGCACCAGGCTGTCCCTCCACTTGCTCCACAGCCCTTCATTGTTCTGATATACTGTCAGAAATTCTGTCTTTTTAACATTGTTTTCAATGAAGTGGTTAATAATTCAACCTTCTTTGTTAAGGATGCCTAAACTGCCTCTGCTAATTGCTGACTTGTTTTATGATAAGGTCAGGCTCGTTATTAAAGCAAACTTGATTCCTAAATGATATGCTGAAAAATGGGTAAAGTGTCAAAGAAGGGGTTAGGATTTTTACATATGGAGACCTCTATCTAAAACTAAAATGACCCTAGCTGTTTCGATAGCTCCAAACTGAATCACAATGGTTTTTTTTCCTCTGACTGGGAGCAATCTTGAGCCATCTACTTGCAACACAGACCACTTTCCCTACCCTAAACACTTACTACTTCAGGTTCTCCTTCCAGTCCCATTTATGTTAACTTGTATGGAATACTATTGCTACATTGTTTATACTTGGACAGTCTGAATGTTTGAGAGGAAATGATGCTTTGAACCTTTTGCACCTAGTGCCATTGTGAAATGATTGCCTCAGTTACTAAATTGCTTTTCAGATCCATGTGAGTCATTTATTCCTTTTTTCTTTTTATTTTTTTCATTTTTCTCTGCGTTCTCATTGTTTAATGTGAACACAGTACTCTTAATATATTACTCCATCAATCTTGTTTAATTTTATGAGACAATATTATTATAGTGTTTGGGTCTTTAAAGATCCTATAATATTGGTGTTTTTATTTTATCTTTGACAAATGTACATAATTCACGTTTTTCCCCCACAAAAAATATCTTATTGTATTATAATTTAAATTACTGCTAATTTTCCACTTATTCCTACATCATGTTAAGATACTTCATTCTCATGAATGGCAAAGCCAGGAGACCTGAAAAAAATATTCTGAATGTCTTATTCATGTTAGAAAGTTAGCAACCCGCTTAACAGTACCAGTAAACATCACACATAAATCCCATTGCCCTACATGTAGGTCAAAGGTATAAATAATGAGATCAGGTTAATTTATTCCATGAAAGCCAGAAGAGGACAATTAAATATTAAGAAAAGTTAGCTCTACATAAGAAGTACATAGGGTATGTAGAAGAATATTGATGTAATAGATTTTCAAATATAAAAATATTTGTGAATGATGGCAAAAAGGCCTTTTAGAACTTTTGTTCAGTAGTACGATTAAATGGGGAATAAGAACTGAAGGAATTGATCCATTTGTATATATCAAATTAATATAAAGAAACTATATTTTTAAAAACCAACAAAGCCTTATTTAAATAGATTAAACAACAATTTCTAGGATTTAGGAACTTGCATCTCCACTCTTTTATTGAAATACTTAATAGTTTTTAAAGACCTGATTAGCTTTTCCCATTTTATAAATTGAAGTGCATAAAAATATTTCAAAAACTTAAAAAGTTCCCTTCAGGTAACTAGAATTATCTTAGTCAGGTTCCAATATATGACTTAAGAATATACAGTATAAATACTAACACTAATGATAACATCATTTCCTTTTTTTCCCTTTCAAATAAATCTATTTTTAAGCCAATAGTTTTTGTTTTGTTTTGTTTTTTGAAATGCATTTGTTTGTGCTGAGGCAACAGTTCTGAAGGTGGCCTTTACAGACAGTGGCTTAAAGAAAGTATATCAGGAATCTTAATAATTCAAGAGAACAGAAAACACTCCATTAATTCTCACAGAAAAGCAAAACAGCAACAAACTTGAGTAAGAGAAGTTTTGTTTTGTTGTGTTTTGTTTTTTAAGAAGCTGTTAAGAATCCCTTTCTTGGTGATGAAACTTTTTTAATTCATTGGCAGCCTTCTTAAATTAAACTAATGGAATATCCGTCAAACTTTATAGGGTAAAAATTGCTGTCATGTTATGGCAAAGAAGAACCACCTACAGAATTATACTTTCTAGAATATTACATATGTGTATATTAAAAATACATGGAATTTTATCTTCTTAATACAGACTATAAACTCACTTATTATAAGGCCATTGCTTTTGTTTTATGATCTTTGTCATGAAACTGCCTTGTATTTCAATGAATGACTCATATATTTGTGCAGTTAAATAGACAGGCTGCTTCATCTTGACCTTTGGAGAGTCTATATTGAGTTGGGGGCTTATTTCATTGCTTTTACCATTTACAACTCTGTCTTCCAATGGCAAGGGTGTTTCAAATGTTTTCTAATCAAGCATGTACCTTTACTGAAAGGTCAGAATAATAAAATGCCATATGTATCAAGGATTAAAATTATGATCCATCACTTCCATGCAAGAAAATCTAATTAGAAATGCACTGCATACATTCTCTTGGGTCAAAGTTGGACATGAATATCACAGTACTGCATTGAGCACCATACCACTCACACACTCAGTAAGTAACACATTCTCTGTACCTTTGTTGACAATATAATTTCTCTTAATATTTTGTACATTTTTTTCCTGGACTTTGAAATATCCTTTCAGATTGTTCTTTAGGGGTTCTCCACTGCAAGGCTAAGAAAGCAAAACCCAAAGAACATTATGCTCTTTTGTGGGTCAACTCAGGAGCCCATTTCCCCAGAGGAATATGCCATTCTTCCATTCTATTCAATTCCACAAAACAAAAGCAACAAAATCTGAGCAACATATATGCTAGAAGCAGAAATGAGCAAGTCCCCAGCACTCCCAGGAGGTTGATCAAAGCACAGTCTTGGAGAAAGCTATGTAAAATATTTAGAAGGCATAATGACAGAGGTGCCAAACAGAAAAACACACTTGTTCTGTAAGCAAAAGGAAATAATAGATTCATTTATTTATAGTAACTTACGTTATACTTCAGCCTTTTAGCGTTATTTTAAAAAACAAAAGTAAATGTTATTTATGTGTTTTTAACACAGTTCGTTTTTATATCTGCATATGAGTGATGATTTTATGCTCTTATGAAATTACATTGTAATGGGACATCGGTAAAAGATATGTCATGTAATATATGTATGTGTGTATGTATACATTTATCGTACATATCATATCTGGATCTACTCATTGATATAATTATACATATTTCAATCATTTGTGTCAGAAACATTGCACTACATGGAATTAAATGGGTATAGAAGATTTTATTCAAGATTACTGCAGTAATGGGATGACTGGGTGGCTCAGTTGGTTGGACATCTGCCTTCAGCTCAGGTTGTCATCCCAAGACCCTGGGATCAAATCTGACATTGGGCTCTTTGCTCAGCGGGGAGCCTGCTTCCCCCTTTGCCTGTCACTCCCCTTGCTTGTGCTCTCACTCTCTGAAAAATAAATAAAACCTTAAAAAAATAAAGATATTGCAGTAGGGATCAAAACTATTGCAATAGGGAGAGAGGTTGAACTCCGTTAATATAAAAGGGAGAATGCTTGGGTGAGCTAGTGAAAAAATAGTAGGATGGACATTTGTGGGGAGTTTGGTCATATGATTAAGCCCATCTGTGTTTGCTAATTGGTACTTATTGAAGTTAGGGTCCTACCCTCCCACAGAGAGCAGGAGATAGTGGCCCTAACTTTCTTGATGATTATATTTCAAAGCAATGGCTCTCATGTCTTTGACAATGACAATACTCAGCTATGAAACTGGCAGGATGCTGGAAAAAGATTTACATCTCAAAGGGGGAGGGAAATAATTTACACTTTCAAGTTTTCTAGAGTAAATGCTCTAAGGGACTTAAAGTCAGGAAGAAACCTATCTAAAGTTTATTTATTTTTTTAAAAGATTTTATTTATTGGTCACAGAGAGAGAGCACAAGCAGGCAGAGTGGCAGGCAGAGGCAGAGGGAGAAGCAGGCAAGGAGCCTGATGCGGGACTCAATCCCAGGACCCTGGGACCATGACCTGAGCTGAAGGCAGCTGCTTAACCATCTGAGCCACCCAGGCATCCAGAAACCTGTCTAAAGTCTAGTCAAGCTGAGGAGAACATTAAGGCCATCTTGGTCAGATGTTAAGTATCATGCAGCAGACTAATAATAGAACTTTAATTTTGCATAGCCCTCTGAATCTTTTTTTTTTATTGCTCAGTCTTCTTGTCAATATTTTTCATTTTGTTCCACTGTCTAATATCTGACCTCCACTTCTGCATCTCTCATGATTGAAGTTGATAATACCAGGTCTTTACTTTCCTAGACTTCCATGTTTATAAGACTTAGTATATTCTGAAGTCTCCAGTCAGTTATGTCCACCACTTGATTGAAATTACAAATTAGGTGAACACCAGGGGAGTAATATAACCCATCTCAGAAAGCATGGCAGCAGGAGACACATCTAATTGGAAGTGAATATAGTAGTGGAAATACTAGCTTAGTGTCTCGGAGTACAAGCTGTCAGGAGGGAATTCAAGGGTCATTTGGGATTATTGTAGCATTTCTCTCAGATATGTAACTCCCAAAGTTGATTCTTTGATTTTTCTGAACACTTAAGTCACACCTCTTTTAATAATTTCTTTACCTACTTAAGTTAGAGTATGTTTCCAATACGTACAAATAAGAATCCAACATTTTTCTACATATCAACTGCTTCCACAAGATATAAAGTTATTTGTTGGGTGAGCCTGGTGGTGGGTATTAAGGAGGGCACATATTGTATGGAACACTGGGTGTGGTGCATAAACAATGAATCTTGGAATACTGAAAAAAATAAAATTAACCTAAAATGTTAAAGAGTAAGTAAGTAAGTAAGTAAGTAAATAAATAAATAAATTCCTTTGGCTGAAAAACAAAAAACAAAAAACAAAAAAACACTTTATTTGTTAAGAAGGAAAAAAGTCTATATACCCTATCCTATATACACCTACCTTAAGGGGGCTAAACCCACACACATGCATTCTCATTTTTTTAAAATTTTTTCAACGCATTTAGTTTTGTGATTGGTTTAGTTTTCCAGAATGCATTTTAAAAATGAGTTTACAGGTAACTCCTATAGTTATGTTTATTAAGAAAATGCCAGTGTGACAATTTGGTCTGTATTTACAAGAGGTATTTTCTTAATAAACATAACTATAGGAGTTACCTGTAAACTCATTTTTAAAATGCATTCTGGAAAACTAAACCAATCACAAAACTAAATGTGTTAGTATATCGTCAAAATACAAAAAAAAAAAAAAAAACCCTGAGGTTTTTATTGGAAACTGTAATTGTTTTCACTGCTGGCAATGTCAGGTAAATGCTTCAAGTGAAAACTTTGTAAGTAAGCTTCAAAGTTGTAGATATGAGTAATCTTTTTTTTAAAGATTATTTATTTATTTATTTGACAGAGAGAGAAAGAGATCACAAGTAGGCAGAGAGGCAGGCAGAGAGAGAGGAGGAAGCAGGCTCCTTGCTGAGCCCTGATGCGGGCCTCGATCCCAGGACCCTGAGATCATGACCTGAGCCCAAGGCAGAGGCTTTAACCTACTGAGCCACCCAGGTGCCCCATGAGTAATCTTCTTGATGACTCAGCCATTTAGCAGTTACTCAGTTTCCTAAAAAACCAACAGAGGGATTATTTGAAAGGAATGCTCTTTTCCTTACTTAATTTTATTTTAATTGCTTAAGTACTTGAGGGGCTTCAAAACATTGACTCAGCGGTATTACACTAGCTTGAACTCTGTGCCATTTGAAATGCTTCTTTTTGCAGCATTTGATTTTTGTTGTTTGATTTAAAAAATTGGTAAACTATACATAACAAAATTTACAGTTTTCATCATTTTTAAGTGTACATTTACATTTACATAAAATATATTCATCTTGGTGTGTAACCATCACTACCATCCATCTTTAGAACTTTTTTCATCTGCAAAACAAACTCTGGACCCATTAAGCAAACCCCCATCCCCTACTTCATTCACCCCCTAGTAACCACCATTCTATTTTCTTTCTCTATGAATTTAACTGCCTTAGGTACTTCATATAAATGGAATCATACAGTATTTGTCTTTTTTGGCTGGCTTATTTCACTTAGCATAATGTCTTGAAGTTCACTCATGTGGTAGCATGTATCAGAACTGCATTCCTTTTCAAAGTTGAATAACCCTCCATTTTATGAGTGTACCATATTTTGTTTATACGTACAAATGTCAGTGTACACTTGGGTTTCTTCCACCTTTTGTCAATTGTGAATAATGCTGCTATAAACATGGATGTAAAGATATCCTTTCATGTCCCTGGTTTTAGTTATTTCAGGTATAAACCCAGAAGTGAGATTGCTGGATCATATGGTAATTCTATTTTTAATTATTTGAGGAACTGTGTTACTTTTTCTACAGTGACTGCAATACTCTTTTATATTCCCACTGCCAGTGCATAAGGTTTCCAGTGTCTCTACATCATCACTACCACTCGTTATTATTACCTTTTAAAATATGGGTTGTCCTAATGAGTATGAAGTGCTATCTCACTGTGGTTTGGATTTGCATTCCCTTGACAGTGATGTTAAGCACATTTTCATGTGCTATTTGTGCATCTTTGGAAAACTGTTTATTCATCTCTGGTTACTTTTTATTGCATTTTTGGTTGTTGTGGAGTTCGTTTTTAGTGTATTGGGGATATCCCTAATCAAATAGTCAATTTGCAAATATTTCTTCTATTCTGTGGGTTGTCTTTTTATTCTGTTGATAATATCCTTTGATGCACATTTTTAATTTTGATAACATCCAATGTGTCTATTCTTTGTTGCCTATGTTTTTGGCATTATATCCAAGAAATCATTGTTAAGACCAATGTCATAAAGATTTTCCCCTGTTTTCTTCTAAGAATTTTATAGTTTTACCTCTTAAGCTTAGGTCTGTGGTAATTTAAATTCATTTTTGTATATGGTTTAGGTAAGGGTCTGACTTCATTCTTTTGTGTGTGGATTTGCAGTTTTCCCCAGGACTATTGTTGAAAAGACTGTTGTCTTATTCAAGATTGTTTTGGCTACATGGGGTTTCTTGAGATTCCCCATAAATCTTGGAATGGATTTTTCTATTTCTGCAAAAAGCATCCTTGGGATTTTGATAGGAACAGCAATGAATCTGTAGATTGCTTAGAATAGTATTGACAACAATACTATTTCCAACCAATGGACATGGGATGGCTTTCCATTTATTTATGTTTTCTTCAATTTCTTTCAGCATCGTTTTGTAGTTTTCATTTTAAAAATTATTCACCACACTGGTTAATTCCTAAGTATGTTATTCTTTTTGATACTATTGCAAATTGAATTAAGAAAGGTATGTTACTCACTTTGAGGAAAGACTTTTAAACATCGAAATTTTATCATACTAACGTGTCATGGAGTAAGGGATGAAATTGGAAACATAATTCAGATCTTCTGTTTTCAGGTCCCATTCATCTTTCTGTTTCATTTTAACACTACAGCCTGCAATATCATTAATTTTACATACAAGAAAGTAGTGGGTGAAATATTAGCCATTTACCATTAAAGGACATTAATGTTGTAATGTGCTCCAAATTCTGTCAATTTGGTATAAAGAAACTCTATTAGAGAATTCTTTTTTTTTCTATTAGAGAATTCTTATAATTATTCTACCTCATCAAACTGTGGAAGCAGAACTCAAGCGGGATAAATGACTAACCAAGTTCATGCAGTATATTGTAAAACCCCAGCAAATATAAAAACCAATCAAAGTTACTCTGTGAATGAACTCAGAGGCAACATCAAAAAATGGGGACAGAATTTGAAAGCTAAAACCCAAGCTTCTAAAGTTGAAACTATTAAATTCCTCTTGAGAAACCCCAAACATTTTCAGAATGTTACAATTGAGTATTATTATATTACTGGTTTGAAATATTATTATTGCTGGAATGCAAGCAATTTATCCTACTGCAAACTTAGAACGTTACTGTGCAATTATTTTTATCTCAGTACTCAAAATAATATGCAGCCCACTATAGCATTTTAGAAGTAAAATCTTTAAGACCTCCCAGAACATATTAGTGACTAATGAAATGTGTTTTAGCATCTAACCCTTTTTATTTATATATTTATTTATTAAAGTTTTCTTTTCTTTTCTTGTTTTTAAAGATTTTATTTATTTATTTGACACAGAGAAAGAGATCACAAGTAGGGGGAGAGGCAGGCAGAGAGAGGAGGAAGCAGGCTCCTTGCCGAGCAGGGAGCCCGATGCGGGGCTCGATCCCAGGACCCTGAGATCATGACCTGAGCCGAAGGCAGAGGCTTTAACCCACTGAGCCACCCAGGCGCCCCTATTTTATTTATTTTTATTTTTTAAGCAGTTATCTCTTTAAAAAAAAAATGGGACATTGTCACTCTTCAAATTGTCAAATATTTCTGTAACTGATCATATGCTATGTTTACAATTGTTTTGTGAGGTTTTTTTAGTAAACCTGATTGGTCCAAATTTTGTGAATATTAACATGAAAATATGAATCAAGAGCTTCCATAAAATCCATACACTCTAAAAATTTTGCAAAATACAAAATGTAGAAATAAGTGTGAGTGATTTCATGAATTATCCATATAAGGAAATATATTAACATCTTTTTTATAAGACCATAAAATTAGAAATTTAAAGTTTAAAATAGACCAGTATGCAATTATTAAAAACAATGATGCTGAAAAATTGACAAGGTTAAATGCCAAAAATGTAGCTTCAACTTAAAAATTCAGGATAAAATATTATATAAGCAAGCTACCCTATTTTATAAAATCCACTAAAGCAAGCACACTACATACTATGAACATGCACTGAAGGAAACAGATCTGAAGGAAACATTAAAAAAATATAAATGCTGATAGTCTTTACATATTAAGATTACAATTCACATTAATTTCAACTTTCTAGAATTGGAAATTTATTAAAAGAGTTACGTCTTCTGTGAAGATCTAAAAACTTTATATTTATAAATTTTATAAGTGAATCTTTTGTATTTCAAAGTGAATCTTTCAAATGTTGCCTCAGAAAAATCAGAAAATCTTTTCACATATTGTGTATAGTCACCTTATAGGAGTTTCACCCTTAATGCATAAAATGTACTTTAAAACCAAGAACACTTATTTTCTCAAAATGTAAAACACAAAAAGGCAAAATTTTAATCTTCCCCCCACCTTTATTATTTCTACTACCTTAATGCTTTTCTTTAGAGTTACTTTTCTACATTGGCCTGTTCTCATGGTTTTTCCTTGTATATAATTAAGAGATAAGTAGGCATTATGCTATTTTTCATATTGAAAACTTTTGTTGATAGTTAATAATTCACTAACTGGTTTTTCTCGATGGAAGCAGTGTTTAGATTTCCCTGATGAACTTTAACAGTGGTCTCAGGATTCAGTATTTTTAAATTGAGGTTTCTGTACCATCTATGCAGAGTGGAACTTCTGAATATTTAAAAAGGAGAACTGATTATCTGTGAACTGAAGTTAGCTTTTTTCTTTTCCCTTAATAGCTTTTTAAAGGTTTTATTTTTTATGATTAATTACACTTCCTCATGTCATATTTAAATTTAAGACCAATTTAAGAAAAAAATAAATATTTTAGGCACTTTTGTTTATGGGAAAAGGGGAGATAGAACAGAGATTAATTAGAAACAATTAAGTAATTCTTCAAAAAAATTGCAGTTGTTGGATATTGTTGAATGGGGCAGGCTCATTCAGATGGAGTCTATTAGTCAAAAGGCAAATAGAAAACTGAATGCCAAAGGAATAATCACACTGGAAGTCTAAATTAACTGGCATCCTTAAACTTTGCCTGAAAAGTGCCTGAAACTTTGTCACTTCACATAAGCATAGCGTGTGACAGCTGGACAATTGGTTCAGGCATCCTGTGTTTCAAATACTTTGTCTTATAGATATGGAAACCGAGGTTCAAGAAAAAAAAGTAACCTGTTAAAATGTATTTATAAAAAAAAATTTAAAAAGTAAACTGCATTCTTGAGCATTAGCATTCTAAAGAAAAGGTTTTATTTACAACTTTGATGTTTAACTACATATCTAGACAAGCAATTGATGATCATNATTTAAAAAGTAAACTGCATTCTTGAGCATTAGCATTCTAAAGAAAAAGGTTTTATTTACAACTTTGATGTTTAACTACATATCTAGACAAGCAATTGATGATCATGGTCATTGTTGTCCCTAAGCAATTATATCTTCCTTGATGTAATTTAGATACAGTTACTGCATAGTTACTCATTCACAGGTCAGTTATATCTCAGCACCCTGTTCGAAGGGAGATTGTTTGAAAAAAGAAGCACTAATCTAGCAGCTATTGAGAGACCAAAGGAACAAGCTGGCAATGGTCAAGCCATACATACAAATTGAACTCTGACTCACAATCTGCAGTAACCAGTTTTTGCAATTATAGGCTAAAAATGGTTAAGACTTAGGGTATAACTATTAGCTTGCCTAATTTTTCACCCTCCTTCCATTTTAGGACCAATCAGAGAAAAACAAATATGCCCCCTAGTCTACCACATAGGATATGGTTCTGGTAGTGCACCTCCAGCTTTCCCATGTGAGTAACCCCACTCAGAACACCACTGACATCTTCCTTTTTTCCCATTATAAAGCTTTTAAACTACCCTTCCTGCCTTTGAGTCTTTCCCAAAATGCAAATGGTGGTGGCTGACACCCTTGCTATCGAAAACTCTGAGTAGTTACTGTCTGTTCTTGCTTGATTGGTCTTCATTTATTTCCACAATAAATTTAAATGACCATATAATTTATTGTCCAATTCTGATCACTAGTGAGAGTAATGAGAATGCTGTTGATAAGAACATCAGGATTCTAGGGCACCTGGGTGGCTCAGTGGGTTAAAGCCTCTGCTTTCGGCTCAGGTCATGATTTCAGGGTCCTGGGATCGAGGCCCGCGTCGGGCTCCCTGCTCAGTGGGGAGCCTGCTTCCCCCTCTCTCTCTCTGCCTGTCTCTCTGCCTCCTTGTGATCTCTCTCCCTCTGTGAAATAAATAAATAAAATCTTTAAAAAAAAAAAAAGAACATCAGGATTCTAGATGTAATCTGGGAGTTTCTGGGTAACTTTGGATGGTTGATCTGATTCAGAAAAACCCACCAGAGGCAGGGAACAAATCCACATTGTGGTTAATTAGATGGAATTAGATATGAAGCAGATAATTTTCAGGTTTTGAGGAATGGAGCAATTGGAGGCTTACCAAGGAGACATATATTTTCCTGGAGACAGCTGTCTTTCTATATACACAACTTTTCTACTTTGAATTCATCTAAGTGTGTGTCTTCTGCTCACACATGTACCATTTGTGCCTCCCTCCTCTGCCAAAGCTCATTTATTGCCCGCACAGATCCTTCCTCTTAGAGTTTCTCTCTTCTCTGTTTTATCTGCTGTCAGTTTTTAATTCTTTCCTTTCCACATCTCCCGAGGCCTCCTTTCCTTAGAGTCTGTATTCATATTTTAAAAACAATTAGCTGTTTTTGTAGTATAAAATTAGATGCTCTAATATGAAATTAAAATCTAGTTGTATCAACCATTTTATTAACAGAATTAATTTTCAACAATGAATGTTTGCAGCTAACTTTTTTTTTAACTATGGAGTTGGTAGAGCCCAATCAAAAAAATGAAACTGAGGAAAAGGGGAAGAAAAAAAGAGAGAATAATTTACATCCGGTGTGTGTGTGTGTGTGTGTGTGTGTGTGTGTGTGTGTGTCCTGTGTTAAAATTGGCCACACTCCTTCTGTTCTTTGAATCCACAGAAATGGTATATTTCTATTATTTTGCTTTATTTTATTTTTCTAATTCACTTAGGCTATATTGAAGATAAGGATGGGCAAATATTTGTGCACTGACAGCTTAACTATGGGAATCTTCTTCTACTCTTTGTGAAAAAAAATGCTTGCTACACATTATTGTTGGCTATAGCACATACTTGCGTTAATAAGATAATTACAGTCTAAATAGCCCATTCCTATTAAATTCCATATAGTCTCTTCGAAGCCAGGGTCATCAGCACATTTTGACATTCTAATTTAGTTATAGGGCTAAGGTTTCCAAAAGCATTGGAATCAGCAGGAGGAAGTGTCAGGATTTGTCTTTTTCAGAAATAACCCCCTTTAATTAATCATCATACATCATAGCAATAAAGTGTTGAGAAATGGGGAAGTCTGAATGACTGACCAGAATAGGGCCACATGGTGATTCAACTGAACAACTATCTGGTTTTACTCTAAATCAAAAATTTCAATTTATCTCTTGTAAAAGCAAGAAATGTTTACCTCTTCAAGACATGCCAGGATCTTCAGAACAAGTTATCAAGTCATACATATAAAATGGGTGCCACCAAAAACAATTCCATATTTTGTATATCTTTAATGTATCAAAATGTCAATAATTTTGTAGGAAGTAAAAGTCCAGTTTCAAATGATTTCTTTCTGTATTAAGTTATTAACTTGAAAATTACATGTCTTCTCTGTGAATTTTCTTGTTAGTACACATAACATAAACTTTGAAGCTATAATTGGATTATGAAGGGACTAACTGAAAGGAAGTTGATTTTTACTATTACCAAGCAATACTTGAAAAGAAAAATTGACACTTCACAGCTATTTATTTCTCAAAGCTTTTATAACATTAAGAGCCTAGTTATACTACCCTTCGGCATATAGGCAGAATAATTCCTGATTAATGAGGAAATGGCCTATTTATCCTAACATTAATAGTAAAATACAAAATAGAAAATAAAATCCCTGTCAGGCACTTGTCTTGGGAAAAGGTATTCTTCATAACCATCATTGCATTGCAAAAATCAGAACCCTGATATATTTCTCCTGCAGAAATTTTGAGCAGCACAAAGAATATCTAATCCTTTATTTATTATATTATTAAAATGTACAGAAATCTGCTAGATGTTTCCCAAGTCCTTAATTACTGCAGAGATGTTATTTCCATATTTAGCATCAAACATATCGTATGGAAAATCTCACTGTTAAGTCAGCCTTTTCCATAGTGAACTTTTCTCCGTATGGGCTTTCTGAAATAGTTTCAAAGTTAAATTTTTTCTTGTAACTTCAGAAATTACAGGTGGGGGAATGCATTGAAGGCCAGACTTTTATCCTTTTCTACAATCTGGCACAGTTCCCATAATGTGGAATTGGTTTTGCAGTCGATACTTAACGCATTTTGGACTGACTTCCCTTCTAAATCATACTATGAGTAAATCACATTAAGTTTTCAAAACACTTCAGCTAATTCCAGGTCAGGAACCATTGGTATTTATTGCCTCATACACCATGATCGGATACACTGCCAGGTACACAGTCAGTATACTGCCTGAGAACTGAATGGGATTCAGCAGGTAATGTTTAATCTCCTGGTCCCTGCCTTCCAGAGAGATATAAACTTCTGCAATTTGAGTTTGGAAGATACTGGCAGGTCTCTAACTGGACCCAACCTACATATATTTTGTGAAGTAAGTAATATTGATTTTTAATAAAAGATAAGACCTTTCTTCTCTAATGTATCTGAGATCTTTCAAAATTTTTTTTTATTTTTTTTTTTATTTTTTTTTTATTTATTTCACAGAGGGAGAGAGATCACAAGGAGGCAGAGAGGCAGGCAGAGAGAGAGAGGGGGAAGCAGGCTCCCCGCTGAGCAGGGAGCCCGATGCGGGCCTCGATCCCAGGACCCTGGGATCATGACCTGAGCCGAAAGCAGAGGCATTAACCCACTGAGCCACCCAGGCGCCCTCTTTCAAAATTTTTATCCTCAAAAGAGACAGATACGTTTCAAGGATATATTAGGTTTAGCTTGCCCTCAAATAGATGTTATGACCTTCACTATATGCATACACCGCTAGAGTATGTAATTTGATAAAGTTTTGTTTTTGCTGTTCATTGACTAGTATAAATAGCTAAAAGATCAACCTAAAATATATTGCCTTTCATAAAGTTTGGGGGTTGCATCTTTGATTACTCAGAATAAGAAATTAAAAATATATGCATATATGTAAGGCTTAAACATAGAGCTTAAAAAATGAAATCACTTCTTCACTGATATTTCATAATCCAGAGTTTAAAAGATACACGCATAAACCATCTATGAAAAAACATGTAGATGTAATTTCATTTCCTATATGTTTTATCTTTATATTTAGTTGATTAAGAAAATCTGTTTTTAGAATTAAGAAATGAAAAAAAATCTATGGCTTAAGGACAGCATTTAAAGAATTGAAATCACTCTTTTCACCTATTTTATTTTATAACCCAGAGTCAAGAGACTATATAAGAAAAAAAATAGATCATTCTATGAAATAAATAATTTATCAATTTGATTTCCTTTGCATTTTATCTTAACATGTAATTAATTTTTAAAGTTTTATTTATTTATTTTTTATTTTAGAGGGAGAGAGAGAAAGAGAGAGAGCATGAGCAGGAAGGGCAGAGCGAGTTGGAGAGAGAATCTCAAGCAGACAGAACTGAGCACAGAGCCTGATAAGGTCTCAGTCTCATGACCCTGAGATCATGACCTGAGCCAAGTCCAAGAGTACGGTGCTCAACCACCACCACCCAAGTGCCCCTATATGGAATAAATTATTTAAGTCTACTTATTTAACCTAATTTTTGCAGTAACATCTTCAGGTTAGGCAGGAGAGACTTTGGGGAAATGATGCCCCTTGGCCTTCCCTTTGAAGAGAGAGGACTGGAGAGGAGAAGACATATGGAAGCCTTGGTTTTTAGAAATAAAAATAACAGCAGAAGAATAACAAGGCCCTAATATGCCATTCCCAAAGGATTCTAACAGTAGAGAGCAGATTATTTCCATGGCATTTCTTAAGCTTTGTAACATCTATGTTTGCTACCTTTGTTTATACTTAAGTGTTTAGTAGAAAAAAATATTAGTAAAAATTTTTAATGGGCTTCATATGTGAAATGATAAATCTTTCATTCAGCAACTAGACATGGATCAAAAGTAAGACATCACTACAAGGTAGTATTTCTCAAACAGCTATCCAGGCATAATGTATAGGTTTAGTTGGTATTTTTTAATAATTATATCCCTTAAAATAGTGTCATGTGATTATAATAGCTCAAATGTGTCTTTAAGCTTCTAGTCTATACTGAAGCCTAATTAATATATTCAGATTACTGGAGAAGGTGTCAGGGAAAATGATAGGTGAATAATGCCTTTATACTAAGGAAGGAATTTTTTTTTGTTCCAACATTTAATCATTTTTTCACTAAACTGAATAAAGAAAAATGTGAGAGAATTAGCTATTCACACAGTACATTAATTATGGGAAAGCTGAATTCAAACTATCTCATTTCATAGCAATTAGTTCCATTTTTATCATTGTTTGGGGTGAATTGCCCCTCAGAAACAGTCTGTCACCAGGCACTGTCTATTTTACTTCTGAAGTACCTCTCATCGCTTCCTTCCCATATTTCACACTGTCAAAATCATGTTGGCAATGTAGCTCTCTCCTCCTGATGGTTGACTCCAAGGACATACAAAATTTAGAAAGATAGTCATGATGAGCAATTTCATATCATATTTGTGGATCAGAAAGAAGGCTGCTGTGGCCCGCACGTAGGAAGATATTTGTGACTTTGTAGGAAATGAGGTTGAAGGAAAAATGCAAGAACTCCATCATAAGAGCATGAAAGACCCTCTTAAGTCTTATGGTATTTATCTCTAGAGCACTGAGAAGCTATTAAGGGTTTTCTTTACCGCCATGGAAACATGTAAAGATTATTTCTATTTTGTAAAAATCAATGTCGCTGGAATGTGGAGACTGATCTGTAGGTAAAAGGGTGGATGCAGACAATGAAGGCAAATTATTCATTGGGTATCTTAAAAATTGAAGGGTAAAATCTTCATCATGTTACTTTCAGAAAATCCTAATGACCCTTTGAAATAGAAGGTCAGTAAGATAAAATTTTAGGAGAATCTAAAAATAAAGACAAACATTGAGAAGTGATTTGAGGATCATGCTCAATTTTCATTGCCTTCCATTTTATCTTATTTCAGTCTGTAATTACTTTTGAAATCAACCACTTGGAGTTAGGCCAAACTTCACATTAGGGTGTATAATCCCTCATAAGACAGACTATTTCAGACACCAGCTAAAAGTTTGGGTATTCTCAAGCCCTCTCACATAAGACCATCAGGCCATAGAGTCAGGGATTCCCACTACCTGTGCAAGTTTGGTAATTCACTAGAAAAACTCACAAAACACACACAAAAAGCATTATACTTACTATTCAAATTTATGCTTACTCTTAAAATTTAAAAATAGACTTTATTTTTAAAACAGTTTCAAGTTCACAGCAAAATTGAATGGAAGGCATGCAGAATTTTTATGTCTTCACAACCCGAACATATGCAAAGCCTCCTTATTTTCAACATCCCACCTCAGAATGGTACATTTGTAAGAACTCATGAACCTATATTGACACGATATTACCATCCAAAGTCCATATTTTACATTAGGGTACATATTTGGTATTACACATTATATGTCTTTTAAAATATATAATTGCATGTGTTCACCATGATAGTATCGTCCAGGGTAATTTCACCTCCCTAAAAATTCTATCCTCTTCTTATTCATGTCTCCCTCTCTGCTCACCTCTGGCAACCACCGATCTTTATTTTAGAAAACTATTTTTCACTGAAAAAATAAAATAAAAAGACTTTTTTTTAAGTAGTTAGAGGCTTACTATACAATTGAGATTAAAGTACAGAGATTTGGGTGCCTGGGTGGCTCAGACGTTAAGCATCTGCCTTCGGCTCAGGTCATGATCTCAGAGTTCTGGGATCGAGTCCCACATCGGGCTCCCTGCTCAGCTGGAAGCCTGCTTTCCCTCTCCCACTCCTGCTGCTTGTGTTCTTGCTTTTGCTATCTCTCTCTGTCAAAAAAATAAATAAAATCTTTTAAAAAAATAAAGTACAGAGATTTTCCATATGGCCACTGCCTCCACACATGCACACACTCCTTCCTTATCAACATCACTCACCAGAATGGTACATTCCTTTTGTCAAGGATAAACCTACTTTGAGACATGATAATCACCCGACATCCATAGTTTACCTTAGGGTTCACTCTTTGTGTTGTATGTTCAAAAGGGTTGGACAAACATATAATGACATGTCTCAATCATGATGGTATCATTCAGCGTGTTTTTACCATTCTAAAAATCTGTGTTCCACTTATTTATCCCTCCCTCCCACCTAAACTCTGTCAAACACTGATGTTTTAATGTCTCGATAGTTTTGCATTTGTCAGAATGTCATAGAGTTAGTATCATAACTGTGGTATGCAGCTTTTTCAGATTGGTCATTTCATGTAGTAATATGCATTTAAGTTTCCTACATTGTTTTTCATAGCTTGATGGCTCATTTCTTCTTAGAATTATAGTCCATTATCTGGATATACCAGTTTATTCATTCACCTGCAGAAAGACATCTTGGTGGTTAACATGTACTGGCAATTATGGAGAAAGCTTCTATAAATAAACCATGTGCAGGTATTTATATGGACATAAGTTTTCACATCTTTTGGGTAAATATAAATAAGGATGTAGCTATATCATATGGAAAACATATATTGACTTTTGTGCCAAAAAATCATTCAATGTGGTTATACATTTTTCATGCCCACTAATAATGAGTGAGAATTCCTTTTGTTCCACATCCTCACCAGTGTTTGGTATTGTTCATATTTTGGAATTTGGCCAATCTAATAGGCGTGTAGTGATATCTTATTTTAATTTATATTTCCCTGATAATATAAGATATAAAACATCTTTTCATTTGCTTTTTTTGTCACTTATATTATCTTCTTTGGCTAGGTGTCCATTCAGGTATTTGGCCCATTTTTTTTAACTGAGCTGTTTGTGTTCTTATTTTTCATGTATTTTGAACAATAGTCCTTTATCAGATGTGTCTTTTTTAAACATATTTTTTTCCAGTCTGTGTTTTTTTTAATTCTCTTGACAGTGCTTTCTCATCGCCGAGTTGTTTAAATTTAATGGAACCTAGTTCAACGATTCTGTCATGGATCTTGCCTTTGGTATTATATCTTAAAAGTCAATACCAGACATTGTCATCTGAAATTTCTCCTATGTTATCTTCTAGGAATTTTATAGTTTTATATTTTAAATTTATATCTGTGATCCACTTTGAGTTATTTTTGTGAGGAGTATAAGGTCAGTATCTAGATTGCTTTTTTTGCATGTAGATGTCCAGTTGTTCCAGCACCAGTTGTTGAAGAGAGTATTTTTGTTTTATTGTATTTCCTTTGCTTCTTGGTCAAAGATAAGTTAACTACATTTATGTGTATCTATTTCTTGGCTTTCTATTCTGTTCCATTGATCCATTTGTGTATTCTTTTCCCTATACTACACTGTCCTGATTACTGTAGTAGCATTATAGTAAGTCTTGAGTTGGATAGCTTTATTCCCACAAATTTGTTCTTTTTAGTATTATGTTGGCTACTATGGGTCTCTTGTCCTTCCATATAAACTTTATAATTAGCTTATCAATAGCCATAAAATAACTGGCAGGAATTTTTATTGAGATTGCATTGAATCTATGCATCTGGCTGTGAAGTATTGAAATCTAGACAGTATTAAGCCTTTCTGTCCGTTAATATGGAATATTTTTCAATATATTTTTATTTCTTTCATCAGTATTTGGAGTTTTTCTCCTATAGATCTTGTACATATTTTTATATGTATAGTCATTATTTCATTTTTAGAGTGAAAATATAAATGGTATTGTGAGTTTTTTAAATTGAAGTAGAGTCAACACACAATATTAGTTTCAACTATACAACATAATGATTCAACATGTCTATATATTATGCTATGATCACCACAAGTGTAGCTACAATCTACACACCATCACTATTCTAATATCATCACTGTACATTTTATCCTCAGGATTTATTCATTCCATAACTGAAAGGCTGTATCTCCCACTCCCCTTGATTCATTTTCCCCATTCCCCTTCCCCATGCTCTCTGGCAACCATCAGTTTGCTCTCTGTATTTATGGACCTACTTCTGATTTTCATTGCCTCATTGGTTGGTATTGTTTCTTTATATTATATATATATAAATGAAATAGTATGGGATTAGTCATTCTCTGTCTGAATTATTTTACTTAGAATGATACTAAGTCCATCCACGTTGCCACAAATAGCAAGAACTTTTTCTCATTTACAGATGAATAATATTTCATTGTGCAAATATGTGGGTGTATCACATTTTTTTATTCATTCATTCATCCATTTATTTGTTCATCAGTGATAGACACGAGTTGCTTACATATATTGGGTATTGTAAATAATGCTGCAACAAACATAGGGATGCATATATATTTTCCAATAATGTTTTCATTTTCTATGGGTAAACACTCAGAAGAGGAATTACTGGATCATATGGTATTTCTATTTTCCATTTTTTTGAGGACTGTCCCTACTGTTTTCCACAGTAGTTGCATAATTTACATTCCCACCAATAGTGCATGAGTTTTCTTTTTACTCCACATCATTGCCAACACTTTTTAATTCATGTCTTTTTGATTCTAGCCATTTTGACAGGAGTGAGATATCTCATTGTTGTTTTGATTTGTACTTCCTTGATGATTAGTGATGTTGAACATTTTTTCATGCATCTCTTGGCCATCTTTAGGTCGTCTGCCCATTTTTTTGTTAGATTATTTTTTTTTCTGGTGTTGAGTTCTGTAAGTTCCTTTATGGATATTAACCCCTTCTTAGATATATCATATGCAAATATATTTCCCATTCAGTAGGTTGCCTGTTTTGTTGATAATTTCCTTTGGTGTGCACAAGCTTTTTATTTTGGAGTAGTCCCAAGTTTGTTTTTGTTTTTGTTTCTATTGCCAGAGGAAACATATCTAGAAATTATTGTTAAAGTCGACGTCAAAAAAATTACTGCCTATGTTTTCTTCTAGGAGTTTTATGGCTGCAGGTCTCATATTTACATCTTTAATCCATCTTGATTTTATTTTTGTATATGGTGTAAGAAGGTGATTCAGTTTCATTCTTTTGCATGTAACTAACCAGTTTTCCAGCACCATTTATTAAAGAGGCTGTCTTTTCTCCATTGTATATTCTTACCTCCTTTGTCATAAATTAATTGACCAAAAATATGTGGGTTTATTTCTGGGCTCTCTATTCTGTTCCATTGATCTATGTGTCTATTTTTGTGTCAGTATCATACTGTTTTGATTACTATAGGTTTGTAGTGTATCTCAAGATCTGGGATTGTGAAACATCCAGCTTTGTTCTTCTTTCTCAAGATGGGCTACTCCAGGTCTTTTGTGATTCTATACAAGTTTTAGTATTATTGTTCTAGTCTATGGAAAATGTTGTTGGTAATTTCATAGTGGTTGGATTTAATTTGTAGATTGATTTGAGTAATATGAACATGTTGACAATATTATTCTAATCCATGAGCATAGGATATCTTTTCATTCATTTGTATCATCTTCAGTTTTTCTCATTAATATCTTATAGTTTGAAGAAGATAGGTTTACCAACAACTTGATCAAGTTTATTCCTAGGTATTTTATCATTTTTGGTGCTATTGTAAAGGGAATTATTAATTTATCTTTCTGCTTCTCTCTTATTAGCATATAGAAATGCCATGTAAGTCTGTGTATTAATTTTATGTCATACAACTTTACCAAAATAATTTCTTCTAATAGATTTTTGGTGGAGTCTTTAGGATTTTCTATGTACGGTATCATGTCATCTACAAGTACTGACAGTATGACTACTTCCTTGCTAATATGGTGATTTCTTGTCTGATTTCTGTAGCTAGAATTTCCAGCACCATGTTGGATAAAAATGGTAAGAGTGGACATCCTTGTCTTATTCCTGATCTTAAAGGAAAAGCTCTCAGTTTTTCACCACTGGGTATGATGCTATCTGTAGGTTTTTCATATATGGTCTTTAGTATATCGAGGTATGTTCCTTAATACCCATAGTGTGCAGAGTTTTTATCATGAATGGATGTAGACTTTTGTCAGATGCTTTTTCTGCATCATTGAGATGATTATATATTTTCTTATCCTTTGTTTCATTAACATGGTGTATCACATTGATTGATTTCCCAGAATAAAACTCACTTGATTACAGTGAACTATCATTTCAACACATTACTGAATGTGATTTGTTATTATTTTCTTGGGAATTTTTGCATTTAAGTTCACCAGTGTTATTGGCCTGTAGTCTTTTGTTTTTTTGTAGAGTCTTTTCTGGTTTTGTTATTAGGGTAATGCTGGTCTTTCAGAATGTATTTGGAAACTCTCATTCTCTTCTATATTATTTGGAATAATTTGAGAAAAAATATGCATTAAGTCTTATTTAAATGCTTAGGGAATTTACCTTGGTTTGGTGAATCCATCCGGTTCTAGGCTTTTGTTAATTGGTAGTTTGATTTCTGATTCAATTTTGTTACTAGAAATGGGTCTGTCTCAACTTTATTTCATATTCAGTTTTGCAAGATTATATGTTTCTAGGAATTTATCAATTTCTTCTAGATTGTCCAATTTGTTGACCTATAATTTCTTGCAATAGTCTTTTTAATCCCAGATTAAATTAGATTGTCTAATTTGTTGGCATATAATATCTTATAATAGTCTTTATAATCTTAATAGTCTTTAAAATAAGTTACTTCTTTTCATTTTTTATTTTAATTGAAATAAAATTAAATCATTTTTAATTGATGAGTTATCAATTCTGTTTTCTTTCAAATAACCAGTTCTTGTTTTCATTGATCACTTTTACTGTTTTTTTTTAAATTCTCTATTTCTGCTCTGATTTTTATATTTCCTTCCTTATATTAAACTTAGNACTTCTTTTCATTTTTTATTTTAATTGAAATAAAATTAAATCATTTTTAATTGATGATTCTGGCTAAAGAGTTATCAATTCTGTTTTCTTTTCAAATAACCAGTTCTTGTTTTCATTGATCACTTTTACTGTTTTTTTTAAATTCTCTATTTCTGCTCTGATTTTTATATTTCCTTCCTTATATTAAACTTAGGCTTTGCTCTTTTTCTAGTTTTTTAGGCTATAAGGTTATATTGTTTATTTGAGATTTTTCTTGTTTTTTTAAGGTAGGTCTGTGTTGCTATAAATTTCCCCCTAGAACTGCTTTTGCTTTGTCTCAAGATTTTGGATTGTTCATTCATATTTTCATTTGTCTCCATGCATTTTCTTATTTCCTCTTTGGTATCTTTATTGACCCATCAATTGCTTAATATCAAGTTGTTCACCTTCTACATGTTTGTGTTTTTTTCCAGATTTTTCTTTTGGTTGACTTTATTGGTTTATTGATTGAGTTTATTTCTACTTTGTTTTTTCCACACATAAATTGAAACCATATGTTATTTGTTTTTCTCTGTGTAGCTTATTTCATTTAACATAATACCCTCTATGTCTCTCCATGTTGTCACAAATGACAAGATTTCACTCTTTTTTATGGCTGAGTAATAATCCTTCACACACACAGACACAGACACACAGACACACACACACACACACACACACACACACACACCACATTTTCTTTATCCATTTATCTCAGTGGACACTTGTCACTTCCATATCTCGGCTATTGTAAATAATGCTACAGTGAATATGTACATATCTATTTTCAAATTAGTGTTTTTGTTTCCTTCAAGTAAATACCCAAAGTGAAATTACTAGATTTTGTGAAATTTCTATTTTGAATTTATTTAAAAACTTCCATACTGCTTTTCACAGTGCCTGTGCCAATTTACAGTCTCACTAACATTGTACCTGGGTTCCCTTTTCTTCACATTCTCATCAACACTTGTTAATCTATTGTCTTTTTGATAATAGCCATTCTGACAGGTGTGAGGTGACTTCTCACTGTGGTTTGATTTGCAGTTCCTTGATGACTAGTAATGTCGAACATCTTTTCATATGCTTATTGTTCATCTTTATGTCGTCTTTGGAAGAAAAATCAGGTCTTCTGACCATTTCTTATTTGAATTGTTGTTTGTTTTTGTGCTGAGTTGTATGGGTTCTTTGAATATTTTACTATTAACCACTTACTGGATATATCATTTCCAAATATCTTCTCCCAATCAGAAGGTTGCACTTTCTTTGATGGTTTGCTTTATTGTGTAAACACTTTTTAGTTAGTATAGTCTGACTTATTTACTTTTATGTTTGTTGCCCTTATCTAATGAAACAGATAAAAAAAATTGTTGCTAAGACTGAAGTCTAAGAACTTACTGCCTGTGTTTTCTTCTAGCAGTTTTATAGTTTCAGGTTTTAAATTTAGGTCTTTACTCCATTTAAAGTTTACTTGTGGCATAAGCAGTCCAGTTTTATTCTTTTGCATGTGGTTGTCCTGTTTTCCCAACACCATCTATTGAAGAGACTCCTTTCTCCACTGTATATTCTTGCCTCTCTGCCATAGATTAGGTAGCCATATAAACATGGGCTTATTTCTGGGCTCTCTACTTTGTTCTGTTGATTTATGTGTCTATTTTTGTGTCTGGACCATACTATTTTTATTACTATAGCTTTGTAGTATAGTCTGAAATCTAGGAGAGGGATACTCCTATCTTTGTTCTTTCTCAAGATTGTTTTGGGTATTCGGAGTCTTTTGTAGTTCCACACAAATTTAGGGTTATTTGTTCTAGTTGTACAAAAAAATGCTATTGGTATTTTAATATTTCTAAACATTTTTTTTTGAGTAGGGGTTTCTATATATGGTGTCATGTCATTGCTATTGGTGGCAGTTTTACTCCTTTCTTTCCAACTTGGATGTCTATTGTTTCTTTTCCTTCTCTGGTCACTATAGTTAGGACTTACACTACCATGTTGACAAAGGCAGCAAGGTGGACATCCTAGTCTTGTTCCTGATTTTAGAGAGTAAGATTTCAGCTTTTTATCACTGGGTGTGCTATTAGCTATGAGTTTGTCATACATGGCCTTTATAACTATTCCCTGTAAGATCTATTACCTGTGTATGCTCTTTGTTGAGAGTTTTTAACATAAATGGATGTTGAATTTTATCAAATGCTTTTTATGCATCTTTTGAAGTGATCATATTATTTTTTAATTAAATTCAATTAATTAACACATAATGTGTTATTAGTTTCAGAGGTAGAGGTCAGTGATTCATCAGTCTTATATAATATCCAGTGCTCATTACATCATATACCCTCTTTAATGTCCATCACCCAATTACCCCCTCTCCCTCACCCTTTTCCCTCCAGCAACCCTCAGTTTGTTTCCTATTAAGGATCTCTTATGTTTTGTAGATCATATGGTTTTTAATCCTTCATCTTGTTAATGTGGTATATCGTGTTGATTTATGAATATTGAAACATTTTTGCATCCTTAGGATAAATCCCACTTTATCATAGTGAATTATACTTCTAATGTACTGTTGAATTAGTTTTGCTAGTATTTTGTTGAGGATTTTTGCATCTATGCTCATTAGGAAAATTAGCATGTCATTTTCTTTCTTTCTTTTCTTTTTTTTCCTTTTTTTTTTAAGTACTGTTTTTGAATTTGGTGTCAGGTTTAATGTTGGCCTTGTGAATGAANCTTTTTCCTTTTTTTTTTTAAGTACTGTTTTTGAATTTGGTGTCAGGTTTAATGTTGGCCTTGTGAATGAATTTGGAAGCATTCTTTCCTCTTCTATTTTTGACAGGTTTGAGGAGAATATGTATTAACTCTTTAAATGTTTGGTAGAAATCGCCTTGTTTGGAAATCCATCTAGTTGTGGACTTTTGTTTATTGGGAGTATTTGATTATATACTGATTCAATTTCATGGTAGTAATCCATCTATTCAGATTTTTATTTCTTTCTGATTCAGTCTTGGAAGATTGTATGTTTTTAGGACTTTATCCATTTCTTCTAGGTTGTCCAACTTTGTAGTAGTTCCCTGTTATCCTTAGTATATGTGGTGTAAATTGTAATTTCTCTTTTGTTTCTGACTTTATTTATGTGAGTCCTCTCTCTTGTTTTTGATGAGTCTAGCTAAAGGTTTATCAATTCTGTTTATCTTTTCAAAGAACCAAGTCAGTTTCATTGACATTTTCTTTTTTCTTTCTTTGTTTCTTCTTTCTTTCTTTTTCTTTCTTTCTTTCTTTCTTTCTTTCTTTCTTTCTTTCTTTCTTTCTTCTTTCTTTCTTTCTTTCTTTCTTTCTTTCTTTCTTTCTTTCTTTCTTTCCTTTCTTTCTTTTGTCTGTATTTCATTTATTTTCACTCAGGCAAGTATTTTTTTCCTTCCTTCCATAAATTGGAGTTTGTTTGTTCCTTTTCTAGTTCCTTTAGATGTAACGTTAGATTGTTAAATTTGAGTTCTTTGTTTTTTGAGTAGACCTGTATTGCTATAAACATCATTCTTAGAACTGCTTTTGCCATGGCACACAGATTTTGGAATATCGTGTTTTATTTTCACTTGTCTCAAGGTAATTTTTTTTTGCTTCGATTTTTTTATTAATCCATTGGTTACTCAGTAATAGTAGGTTGTTTAGCCTCCGCATGTTTATGCTTTTCCCAGTTTTTTTTTTGTTGTTGTTGTTTGTTTGTTTGTTTGTAGTTGATTTCTAGCTTCACATTGTTGTGGCCAGAAAGGATGCATGCCACAATTGCAGTATTCTTACATTTTATTTAAACTTTTTTTTTTGTAGCCTAACATGTAATTTATTTTGGAGAATGTTCCATGTGTAATTAGAAGGAAAAAATGTGTATTCTACTCTTTGGGATGTAATATTCTGTATATGGCTGTTAAATCCATCTGCTCTCATATTTCATTGAAATCCACGGTTTCCTTATTGATTTTCTGTCTGGATAATATTCCCATTAGTAAAAATGGAGTTTTAAAGTCCTCTATGATAATTGTGTTACTGACTTTTCTCTTTTTGTATCTGTTAACATTTGCTTTATATATTTAAGTGTTCTATTTTGGGTGCATATTTCCAATTGTTATACTCTCTCTTTGGATTGATCCTTTTGTCAACTATGCATTGTCTTTCTTTCTTGTACATCCTTTGTTTTAAAGTCTATTTTGTCTGATATAAGTACTGATATTCCTGCTTTTTGTTTGTTTATATGCAAACATGAATTTTTTTCCTAGTTTTTCACTTTCAACCTGTATACATCTTTAAGTCTGAAGTAATTCTGTTGTAAGCAGCATATAGATGATTCTTTTTTACCCAGTTACTCTTGCTTTTAATTGGAACACTTAATACATTTATATTTAAAGTAATTAATGATAATTATGTACTAAATTGCCATCGTATTCATTGTTTTCTGGTTGTTTTTGTAATTCTTTTCTGTTTCTTTTTCTCTTGTCTCTTGCTTTGTGATTTGATGATTTTAATGTTATGTTTGAATTCTTTTCTTTATTTTTGTGTATCCATTATAGATTTTTGGTTTGTGGTTACCATGGGATTCATGTATAACATTACATGTATATAGCATCTATATTTTAAGTTGGTGGTTGCTTAACTTTGAACACATTCTAAAATCACTACATTTTTTTCTCCCTGCTTCCAACATTATGTGTATTTCACTTCATATTCTACATCATTTTCTTTAATTTTGTCAATCCCTTAAATATTTATTGTAAATGTAATTGATTTTACTACTTTTGTGTTTTAACCTTGATACTAGCTTTATAAGTGATTGATCTACAACTTTTACTATATGTTTGCTTTTACCAGTTAAGTTTTTATTCCTTTCCTTTTTGCCTTCTAGTTATGGACTTTTCTGTTTAAAAAACAAAAAAAAAAGCCCCTTTAACATTTATTGTAAGACAAGTTTAGTGGCGATGAAATCCTTAACTTTTGTTTGGCAAATTCTTTATGTATCTTTAAATTCTGAATAATAACCTGACAGGGTCTTGATTGTAAGGCTTTGTGGCTTTGTTAATGTTTTTGTTTTTCTCTCAGTACATCAAATATATCGTGCCTCTGCCTTCTGATCTGCAATGTTTCTGCTAAAAGTAAGCTCATAACTTTATGAGTGTTCCCTTTATTTTACTAGTTGCTTTCCTCTTGCTTTTTTTAAGATTCTCTTTTTATCTTCAACTTTTGACATTTTAATTTTTATGTGTTGTCTTGGTGTAGATTTTTTATTCATCTTGTTTGGTATTCAATATGCTTTCTGGACCTTGACGTCTTTTCTTTCTCCAGGTTAGGGAAGTTTTCAGGTATTATTTCATCGAGACGTATTCTGTCACCTTTTCTCCATCTCTTCCTAAAACCTCTATATTGTGAATGTTAATATGCTTGATGGCTTCTCAGAATTCTTTCAACCTACCTTCACATTTTTTAAACTTCATTTTTGTGTATGTGCTCTTCAGCTTGGATAATTCCCACCCCCTTTTTTTTAATTTTTTTATTTTTTATTTTTTTATTTTTTATTTTTTTTTAAAGATTTTATTTATTCATTTCACAGAGGGAGAGAGATCACAAGGAGGCAGAGAGAGCAGGCAGAGAGAGAGGGGGGGAAGCAGGCTCCCCGCTGAGCAGGGAGCCCGATGCGGGCCTCGATCCCAGGACCCTGAGATCATGACCTGAGCCGAAAGCAGAAGCCTCAACCCACTGAGCCACCCAGGCGCCCTACCCCCCCTTTTTTTTTAAATTGTTAATCTATTCTTTTGAATTTTCTTACCTGCTGTTGATTCTCTCTGGTGCTTTTCGTGCATTTTTCTATATTCTTTAATTCTGGTTCTTTTTCCATATTTTGTATCTCATTTTGGAAGTTATCACTGAGTTTGTCCCCTCTTCTACCAAATACAATGGGGATCTTTATGACCACTATGTTTAACTCTTTATCAGGTAGATTGCTTAACTCCATTTCATTTAATTCTTTTTCTGAGGTTGTCTTGTTCTTTCACTGGAACAAATTTTTTTCCCCATTTTGCTTGATTCTATGGGTTTGTTTCTACATAGGTCAGCAGTGTCTCCATCTTTAAGTTTACTGAAAGATTTTATCGTGAAAAAGTGTTGCATTTTGTCAAGTGCATTTCTGCTTCTATTGATGTTATCATGATTCTTCTTTAATTTATTTATGTGATGGATTACACTAATTTTATTTTTTTTAATGTTCAAAATGCTTTGCATACCTATGATAAATCCCACCTGGTCATTACGTATAACTCCTTTTACACATTATTGAATTCAGTTTACTAATATGTTGTCGATGATTTTTGAATCCTTTTGTTCATGAGAGATACTGGTTTGTTGTTTCCTTTTCTTGTAATGTCTTTGTGTTGTTTTCATCTTAGGATAATGCTGGCCTCATAGAAGGCTTTAAGAAATATCCCCTCCACTCCTGTATTCTAAAACAGATTGCAGAAAATTGATTTAATTTCTTCTTTAAATGTTTGGTAGAATTCACCAGTGCACCCATCTGAGGCTAGTGCTTTATGTTTGGGAGAATTATTTATTATTGATTCATTTTTTAAAAAGACAAAGACTTATTGCAATCATCTACTTCTTTTCATATGAGTTTTGGCAAATGTTTTTTTTAAGGAATTGTTCCATTTATCTAAGCCCTCAAATTTATGTGTATAAAATTTTTATAGTATTCCTTTATTATCCTTTTAAGGCTCAGTGGAATCTGAAGTGATGTTCCCTCTTTCATTTCTCACATCAGTAATTTGTTTGTTTCCTCTTTTCTTAGCTTGGGTAGGGGTTTATCAATATTATTGATCTTTTCAAATAGCCATCTCTTGCTTTTATGGATTTTCTCTTGATTTCCTGTTTTCGAGTTTATTGAATTCTACTTTAATTTTTATTATTTCTTTCTTGATCTTACTTTGGGATTTAATCTGTTCTACTTTCTCTAGTTTCCTATTATAATAGTTTATGTTATTGATTTTATATTTTTCTTTCTAATATATATATTCAATTCTATACATTTTCACTAGTCACCCTTTTTTTGCTGCATCCCACAAATTTGTTAAGTTGTATTTTTATTTTCATTTAATTAAAAGTATTTTTAATTTTTTTGAGATTTTTTTTCTTTGACCCATGTATTAATCAGAAGTATGTTGTTTAATCTCCACATATTTTGGAACTTTCCATTTATCTTTTTGTTACTGATTTCTAGCTTAATCCCACTGTGGTCTACATTGCGTGGTTTCTATAGTTAAAATTTTTAAGGTCTATTTTATGGTCTCAAATGAGGTTTACCTTAGAGAATATTTCATGTGAACTTGAGTAGAAAATGTGTTCTGCTGTAGTTGGATCAAGTGATAAATAAATTTCAAATGTGACTAGTGGACTTATGGTGTTATTTTGTTCAAATCCCTGGAAGTGAGGCTGTTATCATATGACTTAAAGTTCCAATTATCTAATCACACTGGTTGCCTGTGGCATGAAAATTCCTTATCTTGAATCTTCTACTTATTATAACTATAATGGCTTACCATGAATAATGGGGACACTCTTATTGGGAAATTTAAAGAGTTAAAGACTGCTTGCCAGGAACAAGACAAAAGTAAAAAAAAAAAATTCCGTAACACTGTAAAAAGTAAGATCTATAATTTTTACTACAAAATAAAAATAAGAACAGAAGTAATAGTATTAAAACAAAGAAAACATCTCAAGAGGAAATTCTGATGTTTGGGTGTAGGATCATTTTAAAGAAGCAGATTGGGTAATCTAGTAAGATCATTATAAAGCTAAGAATGAGTCTTAAAGAATAGAAAAAATAAAGATCAAATGATTCTATGAAATGTCTGAATATAGGAAAATGTAGAATAAATAGAGTCATAAGCATGGAACAATGTAAATATTCCATACTAATTTATTGTCTTTGGAAATTTAATCAGAATTTTGTTGAATGTTAATCACATATGATAGGACAGAATAAATCTAATCATTTTCCTGTTTCTTTCACTGCCTGTATATGCTGTATCTTTCTTTGATTCTTCCTTTTTTCCTTATTTCTTCATAGAAATGGTAAATAAAATTAAAACTTTCCTTTAATATTTTAAAGTTTATGTAAATACTTTATTACTTAATTACTGTATTGAAAATTAACTCATATGTATAACAAACAGGGTAAGTATATTTTTTCCTAAAATGGTCAGATTGTTAACTTTAGGATTTATAGGTCAATTATAGTTTTGTTGGATTTTCATTCTCCCTCCTTCTTTCTTAGTCTTAATCTATTTTAAAAATATATACTCTTAAAAAATATAGATATCATTTTTAACTTGAGGCTACACAAAAACATCACATGCCAGATTTGGTCTGTGGTCTGTAGTTTGTCAATGCCTGAAATATTGCATAGAGTCAGGGATAAAAGGACATAAAGTGTTGCCAAGTTCTTATGCTTAATATGAAATAATACAAAATTAATTCTAATCTATATATAAAAAGTTAAAGGTTAATATTTCAATTTGACAAACTCTATAATCATAATGCAATGAGTGAATAGCTAAATGTCAATATATAAAACACTTCTAATGCCTTTAAAATGGCTGAAGTTGGGGGGTGGCAAGATGGCGGAGGAGTAGGAGACTGATTATCATCAGGTCCCAGGAATTCACCCAGAGAGCTATCAAACTATTCTGAAAACCTACAAATTCCACCAGAGATCGAAGAGAAGAGGAGCAGCAATTCTAGGAAAAGAAAATAGACCGCCTTCTGGAAAGTAGGACGTGCGGAGAAGTGAATCTGTTGCGACGGGTAGACCTGGGGGGAGGGGCCGGCTGTCAGCAAAGGAGCAAGCAGAGGAGCAAAGCAGCGGAGCACAGACACGGGGCTGTTAGAAGTCGGCTCCACTGAGGGACGTCGCCCCAGAGGCCAAGCGGGGGGTGAAACCCCTGCAGGGACAGTGTGGTCTCAGGACCCACGGGGACACAAAAAAGACCAGGGGTGTCTGAGTGCGACCGAGCTTCCAGGTCTCAGAGAGAAGC
>LNAC01001755.1:7479-85146 GCA_002007465.1 Ailurus styani
TGCCCCAACCCCCATCCAGGAGCTGGATCCCAGGCCTTGGGAACATGACCTGAGGTGAAGGCAGACTCTTAACTGATCAAACCACCCAGGTGTCCCTCTGATATATTTTTAATTGAGTATATTTGGAAAAAAGAAAAAAAAAAAGAACCAATAAATGTTTCACTTCTGATGTAACAAATTTGTAGTGAAGTCAGATTGCCAGCCTGATCACCATGATGAGATGTCTGATTTTGGCCAATTTTCACAATTTCCCTCGCTCTGATCTATAAAACATAAATAAGAACAGTACCTATTCTACAGAGCCTTTTCAGGGAGGAGTCAATGAGATAAAACATGGAAAGCATATTCTACAGAGCCTTTTCAGGGAGGAGTCAATGAGATAAAACATGGAAAGCATATTCTACAGAGCCTTTTCAGGGAGGAGTCAATGAGATAAAACATGGAAAGCATATTCTACAGAGCCTTTTCAGGGAGGAGTCAATGAGATAAAACATGGAAAGCATATTCTACAGAGCCTTTTCAGGGAGGAGTCAATGAGATAAAACATGGAAAGCATATTCTACAGAGCCTTTTCAGGGAGGAGTCAATGAGATAAAACATGGAAAGCACATAGAATATTACTTGACACATAGACAATGCTCAATAAATAGTAACAATTATTATTACCATTACTATGAAACTTTTCATAGCTCCTTCAGCATTAAGTTGGCATAAAGCAGAACTCAAATAATCTGGGCTCCCTGATGAAGTGATGTGAATGACCCTGAAAATCACTCAGGCATAATTTACATGCTAATAATCAAGAGTAGACAGAGGAACTATTATGTTTGTTTACTTGGATTTCAGGTGGAGAAATCTGTCCTTGAGAATGAATTATCAATAGCCATGATCCTTGCAGGAAAACCATGTTTGTGGGATTTGCTCATCATCCACCTGATAGCAGGGAAAATGCAATAATTTAACGCATATTCCTATCTGGGGTTCACACTTAAACACACACACACACACACACACACACACACACACACACACAAGTACGTTCCTCACTGAGTACATCACAAGTCTGTGCTTTTCTGTCTTCATCCTAATCATTGGATTAAATCATTCTTTAAGGAATCTGTTTTCTGAAAGGATACTATAGAAAAGTGTTTAGCCATTTTTGTAATGAAAGACACTTCTTTAAACCTTAACATGAATTGAAAACTTGAACATAAAACCTGCTCCGAGGAAAATGTGATTATATATGTCACTGCTGCCAAAGAACCCCCTCCCTGAGAATTTACACCCTGTGATCGTGTGGGCTGTGAACATCGTGAGAGCTTTCCTCTCAAACTTCCCAGCCTGAGCATTGCCTCCCACACAGCTTTTTTTCTTTTTAAACACGGGATTTTAAACTCATTTTTGCTTTTAATGTCAGCCTTATTCTGAGGTGATTTATGGAATCCAGCATGAAGCACAAGAAAAGTTGTTTAAGTCACCTCTCCCCCATGTTGCAGCAAAAATAAATATCTGAAATTATCAGCAACACAATGGTCTTAGGTTGTATAGATTTTAAATTCTTGCTTGGAGAGCAGCACTGAACTCCCCTTAGAATGCCTTTGGAGATGGAGTTTTTTTATATCTGCCATCTGGGCTTTTTATATCTGCCAGCCTTAGGAGGCATTTTCTATATTCCCTGTCGGTCCAGAGCCAGGTCCCTGAAGCCCATAATAATTGCACTATAGTGAAGAGAACAATCTAACAGTTTCTGGCTACTACCTTCCATCTCTATTGAGTCCATGCACACTCTTCTTTCCCTCTTCCAGCACCTCCAAAGCCAGAAAGAAAGTAACTGGCTTGCCTACACTTTCATAACTCTTACCACACATCTCTACTTTTCAAGATGGAGACAAGCGTCTTAGAAGAAAGATGTGTCAATCCAGTGTCCTATTGTTATTATGTGATGTTTTCAATTTCCATCATGTTCCCTCCAATCAGCCCACACCAGGACAGTCCCCTGGCTAACTTCAAAGTCATAAAACCCTTTTAATATAAAGAATGGGGTAAGATCAGTCATGTGTACCCTACTCTTTCCACCACTAGCTTCCTGGCCAATTCCTGCTTATTCTTCAAGTCTAAAATGTAACTCATGCAGGGACACATTCTCTCAACTCCTCCCTCTCCCAACACACACACCAGTCTGGGATAGGTCCCTCTATACAATGTACTAACAAACATAATTTTTTCTTCATGGCACTTAACATAATTGTAATTATGGGGTGATCTTTAATTGTGTTTTAGTGTTTTTCTCCCCACTGGACTGTTTGCCCGCCCCCGGTTACTGTTCAGTGAGTGCTGATCGGACGAATCATTGAGGGTAATACCTTTCATTAAAGAAAGCAAGGCTGACAAGATGATGGCAGTGCTTAGATATCAGTTCTCAAACAGGAATGATGAGGGAGCAACAGGGATGAGCCAACCCATCACTTTGGCATTTCGGAAAGCTTTTAATCTAATTAGAATTCATTTCATGAGCCTGGCCCTTTAAATTTTAAATATAGCAAATAAACACACTTTGATATCATCATACCCTTGGGGATACTATTTCTCCCCTGTTACTGTTTTCTATAACTGACCCAGAACATTAAAATGCGGTGCCTGCTTTTGTGGCCAATCACGTAGGATACAAAGTACCATTACAAAATAGCCCATTGAGGAGAATAAACATTTACTACCATCTTCTATTCGTTTCCCTGATCAATTACCTCTAATGGCTACTCTGTGCTATCTCCCTGTTGATGTCTTTCCTGCTGCCTCTTTTTCTGCTCTGTACTTCACACATTTTACCACAGGCCCACTCTCCACTGGAGGATTTGCCAGTGTGGGTTTTCCACTGTATGGAAGATTCAGAGCACATCATCAACCCCAGACTGACATTTACAGAACTGCCCAGAAGTGCCCCTCTCCCCTCTCCCCTTATCAGCCAGTATGTGGTCAGAAAATGCAAGCAATTATAATACTGTCTTGAGGTAGAAACATAATTAAGAAATCAAATCACTGGAGGCAAAAATATCCACAATAAGGCTTTCCAAAGCCAAACATAGGTAATTTATTAAAAATTGTCCATACTCAATTGTCAGGGTATTTTCCTGAATTCAAAATCTCATTTAACACTTCTATCCTTACCTATGATGACACTTGAAAGGTTATTTGGAATGTTGTTCATAATTATGAATTCATATGGTCTTACAGAAATCAAAATACCAAGAACAAATATATGCAAGGGGAAAAAGTTGGTTGTAAATGTTTTTCCTCTAAACAGATTC
Organism: Ailurus styani; assembly: GCA_002007465.1. NCBI lineage: Eukaryota > Metazoa > Chordata > Mammalia > Carnivora > Ailuridae > Ailurus > Ailurus styani. The sequence continues at coordinate 10,785 of LNAC01001755.1, forward strand.
TTGAAATTTCTTCATACTGAATAGAATCAACCATGTAAGTAGGTTCTGCTAGAAAATATTAATAAGCCTCCCAGCAGATTGATTCAATAAATACTTATTAAGTGTCCATATGTATCTGACACTGATGAAATGCAAAACTGAGTAAACCTGTGACGTTTTTATTCCCCAGTATCTTCACCAGCAAAATGTTAATAACAATAGTACCTATCAAATATTTGTCGTATTACATGACCTAATACATGTGAAGAACTTAAGGCAGGGCCTGGCATCTAGTAAATGCTCAAGAATGACAGCTATAATTATTTTTATATTATTGTATTAATTGTAATTATGATTGTAATAAATTATTATAATTATTAGTTCTTATAATAATGAAGAGAAATCAGCTTAATAGGCAAGATTTAACTGTAAACATGTAAATATGGACCCCCTGAGGTTCTGGCTGCTTCTAGTGTTTCAAACCTCATTTGCTTTGACAGCACCACTACATGGGTCACAAGTCTAGCACAGAGCTGACCTAGCACTGGATATCTCAGAGACATAAAATAAGGTCTTGTCTGACCTCTTCTTCCCCTTCACTCCTTTCCAGAGAAAACTTAGAAATATTTCTTTCTGGAGGAGGCCCAAGTTTCCAGCTTAATCTATCCTGGATCACTTTCCATCTTCAAGTGAACCCAAATGTCAGGTTAACCCTGAACATAATTTGTTGATCTGTTCTTTTTGGGTTTTGTTTTTGTTTTGTTTTTTGGGGGGATGCAATCTACAGAACAAGGATAATAATAAAAATAACAAGGATTTATATAATCCTGTGAGCCAACACTCTTTTTTTTTTTTTTTTTTAGTGCAAAAAGGTGGTTTTATTAAAGCATGGGGACAGGACCCGTGGGCAGAAAGAGCTGCCGAGCCAAACACTCTTGTGAGCATGTTTTTTTTTTTTTAGATTTTTATTTATTTATTTGACAGAGAGAGACAGATCACAATTAGGCAGATAGGCAGGCAGAGAGAGAGGGGAAAGCAGGCTTTCTGCTGAGCTCAATCCCAGGACCCTGAGATCATGACCTGAGCCAAAGGCAGAGGCTCAACCCACGGAGCCACCCAGAAGCCCCTTGTGAGCACTTTCTTATTAGCATTTAATTCTCACAATAACAGTTATTATCCCAAATTTACAGAGGAGGAAGTTGGGTCACAGAGAAGTTAAGCAATTTGCCCAAGGTGACACAGATAGTCAGGATTCGAAACCAGTTAGTGCTCTCAGGGACAGTAATACACTGGTCCTTATCCCACTCCATTCCCACCTAGATAATAAATTTTGCCTAAGCCAAAAAGTATAGTGTTTTAAAACCAAAAGCGTCAGGAGCACCTTAGAGGGGAACAAAAAGCATTTGTTTTGTCCTGTTCCATGGAGTTCAACTGTGCAGTTCCTACGACTAAGTTACCATACATCTAGCTTGCCCAGGACAGTCCAGGTTTGCACTTGTTGCCCCAGTGACAATAACAAACAGCACTCCCTTTGACTTTCAATGACGTCCTTCTGAGTAATTTAAATTATATGTCTGATCTACAAGTTAATATGTCTGAAGATGGAAAATGAACCTGTGCATATATGTAGGTGTTTTTCCCCTGATATTTTGGATTCTTTACCTTTAAAATTTTTGCTTTTTTCTTGGAGTTATCTTTTAGATTTCTACCTTTAAATGATCCATCTTAGTAGTTCCCTGGCAATAAGAGTAAGGGGGTATAAAGGAATAATGGGCCTTTATACCAATGACACCAAGTGTTCACAGTAATTCTAATTAGATCTCAGCGACTTTCCCATTTTTCTGCTTAGTTCATGAAGTATTGTTGAAGTTACTTTTGTAAAAGTATTTGCACGTGGGCGCCTGGGTGGCTCAGGTGGTTAAGCGACTGCCTTCGGCTCAGGTCATGATCCCAGAGTCCAGGGATCGAGTCCCACATCAGGCTCCCAGCTCCACAGGGAGTCTGCTTCTCCCTCTGGCTTTCTCCTCTCTCCTGCTCTGTCTCACTCTCTCTTTCTCAAATAAAAAAAATTAAATTAAATAATAAAATAAATAAAAATAAAAGTATTTGCATGTATCCTTGACCAAACACTGTTAATCACTTTGTATTTGTTTTTTCATCTCTAGGTTGACATATACACACACCTGATTATTAAGAGAAAAGCATCTTCTTCTAATTTATGAAGTTTTGGGGCATCAGTGGCCTCAAAGCTTTCATGCATTTTGAGGGTATATATAAAGTAACAAGTAATGGGTTTTGTTTCCCCCAGTGACTTTTCACTGCTTCTTGTTCTGGTTTCATTGTCCTTGAAGCTACTTTGTCTTATGACTTCCACTTGTCTTCTCTTAATCCAAAAATAAATAAATATAATTCACAATTATACCTCTTTTATGTGCCTTCTGGGTATTCTCCCACCACTTATCATTGTTTTAAAGATGGAGCGAATCTCCTGTTACAGATTATAAGTAGCTAGCTATCTGACTAGAACGCCCTTTTGTCTTCTCCCTCCAGTAAAATCTTACCTATTCTTCCAAGCCCACATTAAATATCTTCTCTTCTGTGTACCCTCTAGCCAGAATTAACTGCTACCCCCTCTGCGATACTGCAGTTTTGTTTATTCTGTATTACGATTTTACCCTCATCTGTCACCTCCATCAATTGCGACCTCAATCAGAGCAAGGACTGTATCTTATTCATTTTTATATCCCTCCCTTGGGCTTAGCACAGTCTGGAATATACATACTCAAAAAATGCTTGATGAATGATTAATACTTTATATAACACAAAGTTGTTTCAAATATATTATCTCACCTTACTTCTACAGCAATATTATGTAGCATAAGGTTATGGATGTCTTCATTTCATACATGGAAGAACTGAGAAATCCTGGAAAATAAAGGGTATGGAGAGAGGCTGTAAATCAGCCTATAGGTTTCTAACTAACTAGATTTATACAGATTAGACACAACTTAGTTTTTCAGGGCAATAAACATAACGTTGATTTTAAAAGAACTATTTGATGTGGAAACTTTTTCTAGTGTTCCAGAACAATTCAGAAAAATCTTTTCTGTTTTGAGTGAATAGCAACTGAGCTATCAGATTTGCTATGCGCTTCCCTCTGGCAACTTCACTTGTCACAAACTATACAGGACACAACGGACACACAAGTCAAGGACAGGAGTTAAAACTATATTTTCCAAGTGGGTTTTCATGACTTTGAGAATGGCCTCCAGAGGTGACTGGCTTCCACAGAGCAGACCTTGGCCAATGTGCATGATGCCAGCCCATGCAGCAACAGACCACAGCTACAACTGGGTACGACTGCTCTCAGACCACTGAAAAATTGTCAAAGCTCCTTTTGGAGTGGTCCCATCCTCTTCCCCTTAAATCACTCACTGATTTTTCTCTCCGAGGAGGTTGGGATGCAAGAAAAATACATTGACATGAATTTACACTGGACCCCTGAACAAGAAACAATGTGATTTACCAAATTTACTAAATTATTTACAAAATTTACTAAATGTATATAACATTATATACATATGTTGTTATATATAGATAAATAACATATATTTTAATATATATATACTTTTCCTTACTAAAATTGTTTTTAGTCCATAAACACAAAGTAAATTAGGTATATAAGCAAAAGAAACAAGGTCAGCAGATGGAGCCTAAGTTGAGGTGTGCCATGGTAAGGAGAGTTCTGGAATAAGACAAGTCAGGGGTTCTTTTAGCCCGTTTTTATTGAGGACCAGGCACTGTGCTACATGTTAGAGAGTCAGGACTATGTAAAATAGACATGGTCCCTGACCTCACAACACTTACACTCTCACGGGAAAGCCAGACCTTGACATTTAATTTCAATACAGTATAAGTGCTAATATTCAAAAAAGTCCAGGGAAGCCTGAAGAAGGAATATTTAAGCACAGACTAGCAGATAAATATGTCAGTTAGTCAAGGGAGGGAAAGGAAGAAAAGGAAATGAGAAAGAGATTTTCAGGTAGAGAAAGGTAAAAAGACTCATAAGAGCTTACTGTCACACGTTACTTCTGATTAAGAAAGACTAAATCTGGCTGTTTAAGTAACCACGAGAAATTAAGAATATAGGCAGAGAGTCAAAGCCTGACGGGGTAGATAGAATATATATCCTGCGGTACATTATTAAGTGACATTGAGGAGCTAGGACTTTAGAACATTGAAAACAATAGTATGGCAGTGAAGTTTTAAGAGGAGGATAGGCATGAAAGACCATTTCTTGACTGACAGATGAAAAGGGGATTGGAGGAAGCAAGAGAGGTGGTAAGGAAACCATTAAGAGGCTATTACAAAGTCCCAGTGTAATAGATTATAAAAATGGCTGTAAAATGTTCCTTTCCTTCTATCTACAACCTTCGGTAGTGTCTTGCCACAATAAGTCAGGGGCTCTGAATAGCATTAACAAAAATAGTGCAAAAATACTGAAAAGTACTTGTACATTGGGGCTTGTCCTCTCTTACTGCACTTGGAATATTGAGAACAACACGTGGATGAGCCCACGCTAACCTGTTGAAGAATGAGAGACCCACACTAACCTGCTGAAGAATGAGAGACCACATATGGAAAAGAACCCCAGCATCCTAGTCAAAAGCCATTCAGCCCTCAGCCTGCCCACCACTAGATATGTAAATGAGACCACGGTACGTCATTAAGCCATGAGCCGTCTCATCAACAGATCACAGACACAAGAGACAGCCCAGCAGAGCTTCGCCATTCTGGTCCAGACCCAAAGAGCTACCCAGCTGACACATATAATTGTGAGTTAAGTAAAATGATTTCTATTCTAAGCCACTAGGCTATGGGAAAACTTGTGTCGTGTAGCAAACAATGAGCTAAACACTTGGCAAGAGATGATACTGGCCTGAACTAGAAGGGGAGCAGTGACGATCCACAGAAGAGCATAGGATCAGGAGATATGTAGGTGTTTTGGTCAAAAGAACTCCATGATTTTTGGCTTGGACCAATAGGTAGATGGTGGGTCCTACTAGATGAGCTGGAGGATAGTAAAGGAGAAAAAATTACACAGAGGAAGGTGGCTAGTACAATTGAGAGTATATAGAACTTCCGGTGGTTGGGAAACATCAAGGCCAAGATATCAAACAAACCGACAGAGGGGTGGCTGGAGAACACCCAAGAGAGATCCAGGTTGCAAACACAGATTTAAGATTTGTTGGTGTGGACACTGTGATGGAAGTCATGATAAACTTTCTTGAGCATAATGAGGAGAGTGAGAAGTCTAAGGGGACTCTGGTAATCACTATACATGTCATTTTGGACAAGTTACTCAACATTTCTAAACCTGTTTTACTACCCATAAAATGGTGTAATGTGAACTGACCTACTGAGCTATAATAAAAATTAAATAAAATTTGTTTCATTTCAATCCCCTGACACTTATGAAGAGCTAAAAAAAAAATGTTGATTATGTTCCCCATCACTTACAATCAAACTACACAATATATTAGAGTCAGTTTTGCCCCCCTGTTTTTTGTTCTTGAATATTTGTGGATTAGTGATGAGTTTTAAACATGGGTGGTAAGAGTACTAGATTCTTCATTGTCTTTTTGAAATCTTTAACAATCTTTCTTAAGTTACATGAGTCAGAATTACCTGTGATGATTATTTAGAATGCAAATTCCTTATCTCCACCCTTCACTTTCTGAACCAAATGTCTAGAGGAGGCAAACAGGAATCTACATTTTTAATAAGCTCCTAAAGTGATTCTATACAGACACTCCAAAGGTTCACAACCTAACCCTTCCCTGTGGCTCCTTATTAATAATTTAAAAACAAGCCAAATTGGTTGAAATGTATCTGAAATCCTGTGATATTCACACACAAATGGCTACTTCCTAATCATCTCCCACAACTCTCTCATTGCACTAACTCTGCCCCCACTACCACGCCATTACCCACTGAAACTCAACAAATACTCCTCCTGCCTGTGAGTCTGACTGGCCTTCTTGGATGTGGAAATCCTTGGCCTCCTCCTGAGCCATTCTGTGATATTTCTAGAGTCGAGTCTGACCCATCCCGCCATCCCAGAGCGGTCCTCTGAGAGCATACTTGATCTCCTGATGAAGTTCTGTCTCATTGCTCAGGCAGCTCTGCCTGGTTTAATGCACAGTTACATACATTACATGGTGTCAGACTCATGAAATCAGTTGCTGACTAAGAATAAATATTGTCTCACAGCTGTTAGAAAGGTTCAAATACTTTAAACTGATTGCAGGAAAAAAAATAGTTTCAAGCTGTTCTGTTCTGAAAAATGTCAATAGACTGTTAAGCAGGCATGTCAGATACCTTGCTTTTTGCACAAATTACAGGGTAGAAGGGAAACCAGGATAGCATGACTTGAAAGTCCTATTTCAGGAGAATAAAGGCAGAGGCAAATCAGTGAGCTGAACCTGCATAGGTAGCTACTTGTCCTGGGCTTCTGAAGCTAAGTCCATGTGAAGCGGGGGAGGAAAGCTTCTGGAGACAGAGCTCTCTAATCACAGGGTGCCGTGCTAGGCACACGTTTCTGTGAACTTGCTTGTTTGTAACACTCGGGACCAAAAAAGCAGGGTGCACAGATACACTGTATTTGTCTTTCCGAGAGCAATTTGCTTATTTCTCAGCAGCTGGAGTAGAAGCGAGGAGATAAGCTAGGGAGTCACACACGTGATCTAAAATAGCATGAAAGGCCTATGATTAAAATACCTTTAAATCTGTTCAATAACACATTCCAGCTCAAAGTGCTTCTCCTTTCCAACCCTATCTCCCTCTGAACCCTCCCCTGCAGGGTGCCTGGGCAGCTGCAGAATCACCACTGTTTGAAACAAAGGAAAGATAATCCTTCGCTGAACTCATTAAGAGAGTGAAGAAGGCCCCAATTCCATGCTCTTATTATGAGATTGGGTTTTATATTTCTGCCTGTACGTCGTGAAATATTTATTTTTAAATAATATGTTAGCAGCAGGCTGTCGATTTATTCCCGTTCGAATACTCAGCCCCCAGACCTCCATGTTCAAACACATCCTGTGTCCTTAACATGCTTCAGCCCAAATAATAATCACAGATGAGGTGAGGCACTCACCTCGAGAACACTGTGCACCTCTCCGTTTCCACCCTCATGTGTCGAGAAATCCTTCGTCTCAAAAAGAAATTTTTTTTAATTCTAGAAGAAACCAAAATATATGCTGCTTTCTCAATCAGAAGGGAGCACTGCTCAAAATGAAAAGATGACGTGTGCTTCCACATGCTTGCTTTGACTTGCTTTGACTCCAGAAGGGCCAAATATCATTGTCACTAATGGCAAATCCCCTCGTGCACAACTGTTGGTAGCAGTTGACACTGGGCAACTCAAGGAATCTACTGAGATCCACTGTTTCTATCTCACGAGAACTTAGTAGGTCAGGTAAGAAAAGGGGCATGGCGTATGTCGCTCCTTGTGAGAATCCCCTCCTCGCTCATGCCTAACTAGATCTCAACAAAATGAAGTTTTTGGGAGTCTCTCGTGGCTAAAGACCTCAAAATTTGAGGATTAAAGAAGAAAAATCAGTCTCTAATCACCATAAATTAAATTAAACTCATTCCAATATAATTCAACTAACACTTTCTCTGTTCAAGACCCTGCTTGATGAATGATTCAAATACAGTAGATTTTGCAAGCTTCTTTCATGAAGGTTACAGACAATTGCTTCACAACCAAGTAAAAAAAGTACGAGCCTCATTTTAAATACCATAGGAAATCTGAGGCTCAGAAAATTTTAGTGAACTTACATAATATGAAGAAGCTAGTAATACAAACTCATTCTGAAGCCACTATTCTTATTACTGTAAAGCTATTATGTTAGAGGAAGGACTAGTGCTAGGGCAATGTCTTAGTCCATTTGGCAGCTAATAAAATACCATAGACGAGGCGGCTGACAAATGATAGAAATTTATTTCTTACAGTTTTGGAGGTTGGGAAGTCCAAGATAAAGGTGCCAGCAGATTTGGTGTCTGGTGAGAACCCAATTCCTGGTTCATTTCTGATTTGTAACCGTCTAGCCATGAACTCCCTTGGAGGGGGGAAGAGAGATCTTGTCTCTTTTAATTTCATTCGAGTTCTGTTCTCATAACGTAATACCTCCTAAACTTCCCACCTCTTAATACCTTAACACCTTAATACCTTGGGGGTTGAGATTTTAACATATGGGTTTGAGGGGAACATAAACATTTAGCCCATTATAGGCAAGACCTAAAGATTAAATGAAGTACTTGATGCTGAAGCCAGAGGTGAAAGTTCACTTGATCCTTATAAAGTAGGGGTACACCTAGAAATAATCTAAGTTATTATATGTGCTGCCGAAGCGAGCACAGAAATAATCTAAGTTAAAAAAAATCCCTAAGCCTTTGAATAACCTCAATTGCTATTTCCCACTCAAAGTTGAAACTGTATCATTTTTTAACCATCCAAATTGTAAAGATTTTAGTGCAAAATTGCATGTCATTTCTATATTTTATAGCTATTACAATAAATATAGCTGTACATACAGCTGTAAATTTATGTTGCAAATTTGAGCTGTATTAGGAAGTCTCTAAGAACATACCATGTCCTTCACCCACTACTGCCCTGTGAAGAAAACAATTGCAATTAATCTTCTATTAAAGTCCTCATGTTTGGGCGCCTGGGTGGCTCAGTGGGTTAAAGCCTCTGCTTTCGGCTCAGGTCATGATCCCAGGGTCCTGGGATCGAGGCCCGCATCGGGCTCTCTGCTCAGCAGGGAGCCTGCTTCCTCCTCTCCTTGTCTCTTTGCCTGCCTCTCTGCCTACTTGTGATCTCTCTCTCTGTGTCAAATAAATAAATAAAATCTTTAAAAAAAAAAAAAAAGTCCTCATGTTTTTATCATGTGAACTCTCTCTACAGGTCATAACTAAACCAGGATACCCACAACAAGAATTCACAGATGCCCACTTCTGAGTGTATGACAAAATAGTCAGGTCACAAGAATTGCTAATTGGGTCCTAGAATAGTTGTTGAATCTTAGAAAATGTTCTAATGTTCCATAAACCTAACTTCATTGTGAAATTTAGAAAGCAATTTTTTTTTTGCTTCTTTGTTTCTCCACGACTTCTCAAAGTAAATCCCAACTACCTGAAGAAGACAATTCACCGGAGCCTGACTAGCAATATATTCATCAATGTTAGCATAATTTTTAACCACAAATAGGGAGAACTGTTTTATTTGCACTTAAAGACATGGCAGACATAAAAAGATGCTCAACATCACTAACTATCAAAAAAATGTAAATCAAAACCACAATGAAATATCACCTCACACTTGTCAGAATGACTATTATCAAACAGACAAGTGTTATGAAGAGGTGGAAAAAACAGAACCTTCATGCAGTCAGTGAGAATGCACCTGGTGCAGCCACCATAGAAAACAGTACAGAGGGTCCTCGAAAAATTAAAATAGAACTACCATACAATCCAGCAATTCCACTGAATATTTATCCAAAAAATGATAACACTAATTCAAAAAGATACATGTTCATTGCAGCATTATTTACAATAGCCAAGATACGAAAGCAACCTAAGCGTCCATCAATAGATGAATGGATAAAGATGTAGTATATATATACACAAGGGGATACTACTATGTCATAAAAAGAATGAAATCTTGCCTTTCACAACAACATGGATGGACTCAAAGAGTATTATACTAAGTGAAATAAATAAAGACAAATATCATATGATTCTACTTATATGAGGAATCTAAAAAATATAACAAATAAAACAGAGGCCCAAAAATATAGAGAACAATCTGGTGTTTGCCACAGGAGAAGGGACTGGGAAGATGGACAAAAAAGGTAAAGGGGAGGAGAGCCTGGGTGGCTCAGTCAGTTAAGCATTTGAGTCTTGATTTTTAGGGCCTGATGTTCAGGTCGTGATTTCAGGGCCTGGGATTAAGCCCAGCATTGGTCTTTGTGTTCAGTGGGGAGTCTGCCTGAGGATTCTCTCCCTCTCCCTCTGCCCCTCCTCCTGCTCTCTTTCACTCTCTCTCCCTCCCTTCCTCCCTCTCTAAATAAATAAATAAATAAATAAATAAATAAATAAATCTATCTTTGAAAAAACAAGGTAGAGGATATTAAAGAGTGCAAACTTCCAGTTATAAAATACTTAAATCATGCGGGATATAACGTATAGCACAAGGAATATAGGAAATAATATTGTAATAACTTTGTATGGTGATAGATGACAGATAACTAGACTGATCCAGGTGATAATTTTGTAAGGTAATATATGTAAATGTTGAATCACTCTGTTGTACACCTGAAACTAATACAATGTTGCCAGTCAATTATACTTCAATAAACAATAAAAAAAGAATTTCTTGAATTTTCTGATAAAAAAATAAGAAAAAAATCCAGCTAGCCCTGACCAAAACAAAACAAACAAAAAACCAAAAAACAAAACAGCCCTCCTTAAATAGTTTGACAACTTTATATGGTCTATAAATCTATCATAAAAGATCAATAAAATAAAACTTTCCATAACATAGTAAAGTCTCAGAACAAGCGAGCGTTTACTTCTCTTGTTATGTGTTCTGTAATAAACAAACCTACTTTTAATTCTGTTTCTGCTCTTACTAGACTTGTTACCTTGGACAAGTTACTTTGCCTGTCCAATCACCAATGTTCTCACCTTAAATGGGCATAAAATGGGTTCTTATTTCATAGAATTATGGGAGGGGTTAAAAAGAGACAATATCTGCAAAATATTAAATACAATTCTTAGAACATAGTATTTTTTTTCTTTACTGTTGTTCTTCTCAGTCTCTATGCCTGTCTCCTTAACAGCTACAACCACCACAATGACAAATATATCTCACTGAAGTTTGCAATCTGAAACATTTAAAACAAACAAACAAAAAAAGGTCTTCTTTCCCTGAATCCTTTGATACCACCCCACCCCCACCCCAGGTCTCCACATTTCTAAAGTGAGTTGCAGGACCAGCATATGGGGAAAGGTGTGAATGTAAAGTCTTGAAGAAAGGCCCTTCTTACCTCCCCAGGTAGAAGCAGGGGTTTATTTACCCAAGACATGAGGTGACAAGAAACAAGAATATGGTCTGTCCATTTCATCACATGATCCTGCAGGCAGTTTCTGAAATTAGGCCTCCTGGTCTCTACATGTACTCTTTTTCCACATCCAAAACCACAGTTCCTTTTAAACATGTACAAAATGCCCTAACAATAAATAAAACCCCAGCTGCTCTTGGCGGCCATCTCCACCTAAGGGACACGGTCAGACCTAGCTGATAAAACTCTGGCTGACTGGCTGTCAGGGGATCATTTATTTTCATTGCCTGCACATAAAAGAAAATGCTTTTGAACCTATGAAACATGCCAATACATACATTAAAATACAGTCTTCCCCATTAGAAGTTTGACTTTCAAAGCAACGAAAAGGTCATGTATCAAAATTAAGCAGGTGCAAAGAATCTAAAGACATCAACAATTCAATGTTAGAAACTTGAAATGGTTCAATGAAATATCCATATTATAGTCACCAAGTGAAAAATATTTTTAATTCACCACAATAAAGGGATGACTGACAAGCTAACAAGTTAAATCTGAGACTTTCAGAAGCAACTCAAAATACCTTGAGTTGTTAGTGATATGAAATAAAAAAGCCACAAGTGCTAGAAAGCAGATGGGGGAAAATGGAGCCAATTTCTCAATGCAGTAGAAACATCTTCCTGGTGATGCTTACGTATGGAACAGCATGAGAAAATCTGTACAGGCTTCTGAGTTGTAAATGGGAAAAATGTTTTTTGGCCTATTTAAAATGTGATAGGGTGACTTAAAAATATTGGTAATCTAGGGTGCCTGGGTGGGTTAAGCCTCTGCCTTCAGCTCAGGTCATGATCTCAGTGTCCTGGGATTGAGTCACATATCAGGCTCTCTGCTCAGTGGGGAGCCTGCTTCTCCCTCTCTCTCTGCCTGCCTCTCTGCCTACTTGTGATCTCTCTCTGTGTCAAATAAATAAATAAAATATTTTTTTAAAAAATAGTAATCTAATATCAAAGGAATGAAAGATAATTCTCCATACAGCCCCTTCCCCCTAAAAATAAAAGTCCATTAGACCTTTTGTTCACTGCCAAGGAGATAAATATTTTTTGTTTTGTTAAAGGCCAAAATTGTTGATAGGGCATGGTTGAGTATAGAACTACTTTGAAGAAATTTTCCACTATGGCCTTTATATTAAAAGATCTAATCCACTGATCTTACTCAAAAGCCAGGCAAGTAATAATAAAATAATAGTAATAAATAACAAGTAATGACAAATAAAATAATAACACATACAAAACACTTACTCTGTCCTGCTTATGGTTCTAAGTGCAACACATACACTTATGAGATAGGTGTCTTTTATTTATGAGCAATTTAAAGATGAAAGCCTGAAATGCAGAAAGGTTACAGAACAAGACCAAGCCATACAGCAGTGAGTGGTAGATCTCAGATTCAAACTTGGACAATCTCGTTCTGGGGGTTGTGCACTTAACCACAGATGTAAGAGAAGCAACAGGGAAAGAATAATGACAGAGATGCTCAGTTTTATTGTTGGCAACAAAAGGGAATGGTGGAGACTTCAGCTAATTAGAGAACAAACCCATCTATAAATCGAATTCAATCCTTGGCCTGCTGGTTGGCAGCCTTAGGCTTGAAGAAGGTAAGGACTTCATTGCCCGAAGTAGGACAAAGTGGAAGCTGGTAGCCTTGAGCATTGAGTAGGGTAGTAGTTCAAAGCCTCCTTGATGGTTTGGTTTCCAGAGAACTGGGGAATAGGTGAAGGTGGAGTTCTGTGGAGTGGAATACCCTGGGCTATTTATTCAGAGCACCATAAAAAGGACAGGATCTAAGTCATTTACAGCTACATGAGTTCCTATGGAAATGAAGGCAAATAGAGCCCAGACAAAAGTTACTGAAACAACAGGTAGTTCTTGAGAAGAGATGCTACCCTCAGAGCCAGACACTTTGAAAAATATCTTATGGAATCAGACAAAAAGCAACAGCAATCTTAATGGCCATAGGTCAGAGAGCAAGGGATTGCTCTCATTTTTCCTGGACTGTGCAAATCACAAGGTTTAGAATAACCCAAGAGATAGGGCAGGACCTGTGAAAAAGGAATGATATTAGAATTCACCCTTAGAAAATAAGAGCAAGAAAATTCTTGGAGGGCAAGACCTTGTCTGCTTTCTTTTCCAAGAATATCCCCAGAATGGAGCACATGTCTGGCATATAATAGTCAGGTAATGATTATTTGTGGAATAAATAAGCCAGATTTGATTTTATCCAGAAAGAAAGGCTCTATGGTATTTTTTACATCTCAGGTTTGGCAGCAACTCTCACTCTATTCATTGCTGATTTATAGGGTATTTTTAAGCTGAAAGGGACTTCCACAATTATTCTTATATTTTATGGATGAGGAAACCGGATGAACCAAGAACCCAGCCAGTTAGTGGGAGAGCTAGGACTAAGGGCTCATCCAATCCTTCCTCACTCTAGCAATATAACTTACCTTCTCAGAAATTATATACTCAAAAATATATACTTACCATCTCAGAAATTCTTATAGGATTGAGATAAAACTGCTGATTGAGTCACCATATTTCAGACAATTGCTATCTTTTTGCATTACAGGTTTTGCACTCAGCCATGCTGGTGTGTAGTCACGCAAAAGTAACTTCTACCTCCTATGCATGGCCTTTATGACCTCACCTCCAATTTACACACACCCCCATTTACTTCTACCCAGAATGCTTTCCCATACTAATTCTTTGTCAGAACATGTCCTACTTGGAGCTCAACCTTTCCTCACTGTGGAGACTTCCTTAACTAACACCTCCTTCATTGAAAGCTTACTCATTTACAACTGGGAGCCACTATCTGGCAATGGGCCCTTCCCACATTCAAAGGGGCAATTAGGGTCATTCACTCTAAACTGGGTCAAGTGAAACATCTTCTCTGTAATAGATAATTCATCCAGTCAGTTTTATTTCCCTCCGACTCATTAAAGCAGACATTTTGAAGCACAAATCTCTTACCAATAATTTCTAGTGAGTCAGTGTTTTGTTTATTTTTAACTCAAGTTGGAGGGGCTAATCTTTCTTTTCTTTATTACCCTTTTACGGTTTTATCCTGTTCTGACTCAGATGTAGGGGAAATATTTCTTCCTCTAGTTGGTTTTGAAAAAAACCACTGGAGACAAGAAGAAAACCACAAAAGTAAGGGTGCTAAAATACAAGATTATAGTTAGAAGTGATGTCAACATCATGGAGACCTAAGATGTCCCTCATTTTTTGCCCCCACTCCCAACAACAAAAATTTGGCATCCATCTACAGACAAAAGTGCCTTTGAGGATGCTGTGGGATCCAGCATCATACACCATGGGACTTGGGAGGAGTCTCGCCCATCCATGTATCAGGCAACAGGCAAACAGAACTCGGACCCTTCTGTGCGTTCTGCCACAGCAAAGCAATGAACTTGCTCCAGTCTCTCTTGGCCCACAGTCTAGGAGCCCCTGGAGAATAGTGACTTAGACAATTACTCACAGATAAGAGAGCATTTCTCAAAGTCCAGATTTCCAGAGGAAAAGATCCAGCACTCTGTCAGAGCAAAAAAAAAAAAAAGCAAATTTGGTTGCATTAGAGTGGGTAAGAATAGTTTTACTTTACTTGTGTCACCCATCCCACAAAGTGGTATAACTTAGGACCAAGAAAGATCTTCCTCAGCCTGTGATTTATCTTGCAAGGGAAATGGAGAATGTGTAAGTGAGAACCGAACTTCCCCAGCAGTGTGGGAAGCTGCAAAATGAGCTCATTTCTCTCTTGCCACATCTACAGAACTAAATCAGGAGCCCCATGAGCAGGGGCAGAAAGAGTCTGGGAGTGACTTCAGCTATCATTTGAGGTAAAAATGGGAAGCTTCTGGCAGGTTCTGAGCGTAGGAATGCCATAACTGCTAAGAAGAAACAACGAGTGGGAAGGGAATAAGAGAAGAGGAATAAGAGTAGAGGACAGTTAAGAAGCTGTTGTGATCATCTCCAGGCCGTTGGTGATGTTTATATGACAGCAGTGGAGATGGTGAGAAATGGTCAGATCCTGGATATTCTTTGGAGGTAATGCTAAGTAAAAGGTAATGCTGAATGATTATATAAATCATTTCAAGAAAGACTCCAAGACTTTGGGCTTGATGCAATGATGGAGATACCATTGATCAAGGTCAAGAAAACTATGGAAGCTTTGGAGCAAAGTTCGGGGGCTCAGCTTAGGATATGTTACATTTAAAATGATTATTAGATTTTTTTAAGTTGAAAGATCAAGCAGGTAGTTAGAAATATGAGCCTGGATTTAGAGGAAATATCCAGGATATAGTTCTAAATTGTTTAGTCATGAGTACACAGATTGTTTTTAAAACCATGAGACTTGTGACAACCATGAGTGCAGAGAGACAGGAGTAATCTCTAGAGTACTTCTCTTGGAATATGAGGGAAAACCAGCAAAAGGAACTGAGATAAGGGGAAGACCAGAAAAGTACAGCATCCTGGAGGCCAGGAGAAAAAAATTCTGGAAGGAGGGAGTGATCAACCATACCACTGTTGCAGATATTTTAATCAGATGAGTGTTGTGAAGTGACCATTGGTTTTAAAAACCTAGAAATCATTGAGTTTGAGTAGAATGATGGAGAAAGAAACCTAATTGAATTGGACCCAAGAAAGGGAGGAGAGAATTGAAGACATAAAATACAGGATACTAGTTCAGATAGTCTTTCCCTAAGGGGGAAAAAGAGAAAAGAGTCAGTAGTTTGAGAGCAAAGGGGGTGAGGAGAAAGGTTTTTATAAACTAACAAACTAACTGCATGTATACTGGTATAAGACCTTGCACTAAATTTATATAAAAATTAAAATATTCCTTCAAAATGAAGGATTCCTTTATATCTGATTCCTCTTGAATAGAGTTATATTTAAAACTGACATGTATTTTGTTAACAAGAAGACAAAGTGGAATCATACCTACAATTCAACTTGGGGATAGAGAGTCATGTTAATAATTCTAATTAGATAGAGTCCTCAATTAACTATTTCCTTCAATATTTTAATTTGTGTATAAAAAAATTCTTTGTTTAAAGATTTTATTTATTTATTTGACAGATTGAGAGGGAATACAAGCAGGGGGAGTGGGAGAAGGAGAAGCAGGCTTCCAGCCAAGCAGGAAGCCAATGTGGGGCTCAGTCCCAGCACCCTGGAGTCATGACCTGACCTGAAGGCAGATGCTTAACGACTGAGCCACCCAGGTGCCCCAAATTTGTATACGAAAAAATCCTTATCGATGCTTTTGATTATTACAGACTACTGAATTTTTTTTAACTCTCAGTACTAGAGTAGATATAAACACCACCAAACCTAAAACTGAGAAGTCAAGCAAGGATGAAAGGTTAATACATCTAACAGTATGAATGCATGTACTGAAACTGTTATAGAATTCATTGAGACATACTAATCTATTGCTAGTCAGGAACTTGCATATTTTTTATGTTCACTCCTATAAGTAAATGATTCTGGGGTTGTATCAAAACTGGCTATGAATTAATTTTAATTATATTGAGGTGTTAGAATAGAATTAAATTCAAAACCATTGTAGCACGCAAGTTGTCCCAGCACATGAATGGTATGCAACTGAATTTATGAATTACCCCAGTGCAAATAAATGGGATCCTCAGTTTCAAATTTGACTGACTTCAGTGTTATGTGTCTTAGAAATGTGCATAACAATGTGGTATGTGCCAGACACCAATGGTTATTTGCCAAAATTATCCTCCCTTTTTCCTTTAGTGCCAGAAGCCCTAAATTTTAGCTAGGCATACAGCAGCTCAGAATGTAGATATTTCCCGACTCTGTTTGCACCTACGCGTGGTTGTGTGACTAGGAGCAGCCCTATGTGACTATGAAAGTAATATAAGGCATCTTCTAGTAAGCATTCTTGAGGAGAGGATGGTTGCCTGATTTTATCCCTTTTTATTTTCTGACTGGAATGGAGCTTTATTGGGCCGGATACCCAGTAGACATAGGAATAGTGACTATGCACAAGAAAGGTAGCAAAGGAGACAGAAACCTAGATTTTTCCCTGACACTATAAAATACCATTTTGGCTTTATGCTGTCTCCTCCAAACTTCTCAAATGCAAGAAAGGAAAAAAAAATGTCTTTCTTGTTTAAGCCACTATTAGCTGATGCTTCTCATGACCCTGTTTCATGTGATAATACATGGAGTCCTAGAAATTAAACACTTTGAATGCTGTAAGATAAAAATAGGGGACAGAAGTCCTGGGAATGATGCTTTAAATATTTTTTAGAATGGGAAATGATGAATGCACAGATCTATTTGTAGGATAATTGTCCAAAAGAATTTCTTTACCTCTGGCTTTATCTAAGATGATTAGAAAGGCATCTATGCTATGTTAAGGCACATTTTTTAAAAAAAGATTTTATTTATTTATTTATTTATTTATTGGTGAGAGAGAGGGAAAGCACATAACTGGGGTGAGGGCAGAGGGAGAGGGGGAGAGAAAGAATCCCAAACAGGCTCCACACCCAGTGAGGAGCCCAACACAGGATTTGATCTCACAATCCTGAGATCATGACCTGAGCCAAAACCAAGGGTCAGATGCTCAACCAACTGAGCCACCAGGCACCCCAAGGCCCATTTTTGACCACCCCACTCCAAATAAGATCGGATGCTTTATGACTATCTTTATACTCTGGGTACAAAACACGAAGCCCTTACTAATGGAGTTCAGATGCCCAAGCAAAAATGAAATCATGAATTTTGGTTAAGCAAGCTGATAGTTGCCTACCCTGATCTTTGTCTTGAAAGAAATTTATTCAGGGGATATTAGAGATGGCTATCAGACTGCCTTAAGAAGAAAGAAGGAGATAATAGCCCTTATTAATAGAAATTCCTCTGATGAAAGAGACAAAAGATAAGAAATATGATCAAAGAAGGAAATTGATAGTGAGGTTCAAAAAAGAAAAACTACTTGTTGTACATATACTTTGAACCACATGAATAAAAAAGAACACCAAATCAAGATTTTCCTACAACTTCCAAAGCCAATACTTTTCTCCTTTGATTGTTTTTATTCAAAAGTAAAGATGTTTCTCTTTGGTAGTGAGCACCATGGGTAGAATAACTTTAATTCTGGCATCTGTCTGTGAACCTGGGAACGTAATAGGAAACTGGACAGCTATTCACATTTGACTCTAGAAATGGCCAAGGCTTTATGTCAGAGTCCCTGGACATCAGGATGCTTGCTTATCTCTCAGTACTGGAAAATGTCATTTATACCTCTACCTACCTCACTAACTTCTATTCTCAGAAATACGTGAAATTTTAAAATATTGCACTACTAGCTGTTCCTATAAGGAAAATAGATTGGTTAAATTCTCAAAAAGAAGGAGTGTACTTGGTCTTTGTTTTGTTGTTGTTGCTTTTTAAAGATTTTATTTATTATTTATTTGACAGATAGAGAGAGATCACAAGTAGGCAGAGAGGCAGGCAGAGAGAGAGGAGGAAGCAGGCTCCCCGCTGAGCAGGGAGCCCAATGCGGACCTCGATCCCAGGACCCTGAGATCATGACCTGAGCTGAAGGCAGAGGCTTTAACCCACTGAGCCACCCAGGTGCCCTACACTTGGTCTTTGGTAAATAGAAAGGGTGTACATGTTCTGAAAAATGGAATGACTTTTTGTTAATTTTATTTATTTATTTGAGAGAGAGAGAGAGAACACAAGTGGAGGAGAGATAGGCAGAGGGAGAAACAGGCTCCCCACTGAGCAGGAAGCCCAACATGGGGCTCAATCCCAGGATCCTGGGATCATGACCTAAGCTGAAGGCAGACGTTTGACCAACTGAGTGACCCAGGCACCTCTGGAATGACTTTTTTTAAATGTCTACATAAGAAGGAGCAATCAGGTGATTAAATAAGAAGGAAAAAAAAGCATTCTGTTATCCTAGATTGAGATGAAGAAGCCAAGAAGAAACCAACATGACTGTGAACCAAAGAGAAAGAGCATGTGGTAAAAGTGCCTGTGGTTCTGCAGGACTGATAAAAGAGGCAGGAGGGTGAGGGTATGGAACCAAATTCCTGCTCTGCATTTCAGGCATAGGTCTCAAGAATTTGGTTTGTTTCCATCAGCTAGAAAAAAAAATGCACAAATACATGCTGAGTTCAGTAAACTATCACAGATATAGACCTAATACAGTTAAACATGATCTAATATTAAATACAACTGAACACAGTAGAATGAGTAGCTAGACTCCTGGAAGATGATTGATGGTAAGAAGACTCTAAATTGGAATATGCAAACATGGTAACTATAATTACAACAAAAGCCAAACTCATCTTAATTTCTGATTAGATTGACTCAACCTCCATGCAGAAGATTGACCAATGTGAGAGATATAACAATTTCCAGGTATCTATTTCCAGATTCTGTTTACCTCAGTCACTGCATTCCTATACAAGATCATGAATGCAAAAATCTATAAGACACAGAAAGAAGCAACTTTTAAAAACTGTCAAGAGACAAGCAATCAACAAAACCAAATCCAGATATGACCCAGATGTCTAAGTAATACACAGGGAATTTAAAATAACTGTGCTTAAAATACTGAAGATTATAATGGGAAAGGTGGACAACATGCATTATATGCATTGGGATTTCAGCAGGGAGAAAAACTATAAGAAAAATGAAAACAAAATGATATCAATGGAAAATATAATAATAGGTGAGAATTCCTTCAACAGATTCATTGGTGGATTCAACATGGCTGAGGAAAGTAGTGAAAATTAAAGGTCAATAGAAACCAACCAAACAGCAAAAAAAAAAAAAAAAATCAGCCAAACTGAAATAGAAAGAGAAAAAAAAAGGAGTTAAAAAAAGGAACAGAACATCCAAAAGCAGTGGGACAGAATCAACTTAAATTACATGTAATTGGAAACCCAGAAAGAAGAGAGAGAACAGGAGAAAGAGCTATTTGAAAGAATTACAGCTATAAATTTTCCAAAACTAGTGAAATACACAAACCACACACACAGACACACACATAGACGGAGAGGGAAAAAATATTATATTAAAAATACAGAAAACCAATTATAAAGAGAAAATTTTGAAAGAATGCAAAAAAAAAAAGAAGACATAATACATGTAGAAGAATAAAGGTAAGAATTGTAGCAAACTTCATGTCAGAAACCATGCAAGGCAGAAAACAATGGAATGATATCTATAAAGTGTTAAAAGGAAACAAACAAACAAACAAAAAAAAACCTGTCAACCTGAGATCCTATACCTAATTAAAATACCTTTCAAAACTGAAGGAGAAATAAGGACTTTTTCAGAAAAGCAAAAACAGAAAAATTATCATTACCAGACTAGTAGTCAGTTATACTACAATGAAATGCTAAAGAAAGTTCTTCGGGAAAAATCAATGCCACACAAAAACTTGGAATTATACAAAGAAATGAAGAATATTGAAAATAGGATAAATTAAGATAAACACAAATTTTTTTCCTATTTTTAGTAGTTCTAAAATTGGCTGCCTAAGGCAAAAATTATAGCCTGAATTGTGTGCTTATAGTATACAGAAAAGTAAAATATATATCAACAATAGCACAAAGAATGAGAGAAAGGAATTGGGAATGTAGTGTTGTAAGGTCCTCATACTATGTTAAGCTGTATAACATAATTTAAGCACAGGGTCTAACTGATTAAATATATATAGTAAACTCTATAGTCATCAATAGAGACAATATTCTGGGCCATAAATCAAATCCTAACAAAACGAAAGAATTGAAATCTTGCAAAATATATTCTGTGGCCATAATTAAGTAAGCTGGAAATCAGTGACAGATACCTGGAAAAATCCCAAAATACTAACAAGGAAACAGTATGCTCCCAAACCCATGAGTGAAAGTTGAAGTCACAAAGGAAATTAAAGATTTTAAATTGAATGAAAATAGAAACACAGTATATCAAAATGTGTGGGATGAGCCTAAAGTAGCACTTAAGGGAAATTCATAGTACTAAGTACTCATATTAGAAAAGAAGAAAAATTTCAAGTCAATAGTCCAAGCTTTCAATTAAAGAACTATAAAAGGAAGAGTAAAATAATCCCAAGCCAAGCATAAGGAAAGAAATAATAAGGAAAAGAGCAGAAATCAAACTGAGAACAATAATTGGTAATCTACTATTCTTATATTCCTTATATATATGCTTATATTCCTTACATCTATCTTTATATTAATTAATCTCTCATTACTCCAATACTCTGTTATAGTCAACAATTTTTTTTATTTAACTTTTCCTTTCAAAATTATTAATTACTGTGTGGTTTCTGTTTCCTGATTGGACACAGACTAATACAATTACACTTCATTCTTCCTCAGAACCAGTGGTTTGAATAACATATGAAAGGCTTTGTACTACCTCCTCTGAGGATCTTCATACTACTTCACTGCAAAGCCTACAAATCCCACTTTAAAAAGGAGGGGGAGTCTATTGTTTTTTTCTTGTCATGCAGGAAATTGCAAATATGGCAACTGCATAAAATACCTGAGTCAGACACCCAAAGAAGCTTGCAATTTTCCTTTGCCCCTTGAAGAGAAGGCAGAATAGACAGAGTGCTTGTGCCTCCCACCAGTTTTTCGTTAAATCCCTCCCTTGGGACTGTGTAGGCTGGGGAAGAGAATTGTTCAATGTAGGAATAAAGCTTCCCATGGAGAGAAAAGCAGAACAGGAGAGCCAAATTCCTGATTGTTCATTTCACATGCCACTTAAGACTTCATTACAAGACTGCATTTCTCTCTAACCTTAAAAAAAAAGTGAAATTCTGTGCATAGTCTTCCCATATCCCACGTGATTTTTTAATATGTTGAATATTTTAATACCATATACTTTTGTACTGAGAGACTTGTTCCTTTCATAGCCCCACCTGATCGAAGTTAGAAGATAAGACCAGAGTCTACAATAATAATGAGATTAGGAGAGAAAGTAAAAAATAATTCACTTGTTATGTTGATTCATTTGAATTTGACATGCTTGAAAAATTCTGACTGGCTAATCAACAGATTTGGGGAGGGAAATGGCAGAATCACAAAACTATCAACTACAGATAAGGAGGAGAATTAGAATTCATTTATTCATATTCATTGACACTTGAACACCCTACAGAATTCCCATGATGTGAATATCTCACATCATAGGAAACACAGTTATCAACACCACGCTCTATTCTATATGTGGACAACTGATTGTTAGAAAGTTTCTTCTATGTATTTTGAACTGAAGTCCATTCCTTGTTTTATCCCTTGGATTTATACAGAATAGAGCTAAGTCAGTTTTTGTATAAAAGTCTTTCAAACAGCTACAGATTTCAGCCATGTTCTCCCTTACCACATTTTCTTTGTACCTTTGGTAATGACAGACTTTGGTTTGCTCCCAGAAAGAGGCTCACAAAATAACTAAGATAGTGATTTCTCAACAGTAATATGATAAGACTGGGTTCCCTTCACCTTCCCACCTCAAGTGATGAGAGACTGAACCCAGGTCCAACTTCACTAGAGTCTGAGGGAAGTGAACACAAACCATCTCTCCAGAATTTCTTCTGAGCAGAATTCACCTCAGCCCAGAAATGCTTCCTTCTTCCCAGAGCACCAGAGTCCCAGAACTTTTGAGACTCCTCTACTTCTGGATGCTGAGCCTGTGATCCCAGATCTGGTCAAGTTTTTCACGAAGGACCTCATGGTAAAAGACTAACATATTGAATATGAGGTTGTGAAGAAAGATATTTTACACTGACATTTTACATGTTTTCTAATGATCTTCTCAATTCATTTTAAGTAGTTCATTTCCTGATATGCCCTGATAAAAATTATTTGTCTCTTGGGATGTCAAGGTGAACGTTGATAGCATACTATTTGCAGAAGCTGGTTAGAATACAGATGCAAGGTTAAATCTCAAGTTCAAAGACCCAGCATTTTTCATGCAATCCACAAGGGTGGGCATTGCATCCTAAAACTTGCGTTAAGTTCTACACCAGTAAAGAAAAGATAAAATTATTCCAGTTCCCACAGAAAATGACTGAAAAAGTTCTTCAGTGGATTCTGGAATTTAGAGTTCATATATGGGGTCTTCCAGACTAATCTCAGTTCTGGGAGACCTCCGTCACTTGCTTCCAAACCCCAATATAATCCTATGTCTTATTTCTTAAATGTCTACTGTTGATTGATATTACATTACATACACTGTTTAAGTTAACACATACATCTCTCAGAGGAAGTTCAAAATAAAAGATAACCACCAGCTGTGTTTGTTTAGTGACATAGAATAGCTGGAACTTCAAGCACAGTAGTGAGCACCAAGTGTACAGATTATAGCAAAACCTACGCTGGCCTAGAGTATGGAAATAAGCACCAGCTTCATGAATGAGCCCCTCCCTTACATTGGGAGGAGGGGCAATATAGTACAATAGAAGACAGCAGATGCTACGTGCCAAGATAACTACATACACAAGAAGGGAGGCCTCCTTGTGGGATCCAGCAGATGGGGAAAGCTTCATGGGAAATGGAGGCTTCTCCTGAGCCCATGAAGTAAAAGTAAGATCTAGATAAATGAAAAGAAGAGAACAAGTCATTTCAAGTGGTAGGGATGTTACAATCAATATGGAGGCAGGAATGTGCAGAGTATCTCCATTGAACACCCAGACTCCAACTGGACTGGAAAGAATAAGTCAGTGAGGTGTAAGTAGAGAAGGTAGGCAGTTTGAGGCCAGAAGATAAAAAAATTCAATTTAGAGGGGTTTCCATAAGAAAGAGTATTTTAGGTTAAAATCATCAACAACAACAAAACAACAGATGTTGGCAAGGATGCGGAGAAAGGGGAACCCTCCTGCACGGTTGGTGGGAATGAGAACTGGTTCAGCCACTCTGGAAAACAGTATGGAGTTTCCTCAAAAAGTTAAAAATAGAACAATTCTATGATCCAGCAATTGCATTATTAGATATTTACCATCACAATTCAAAAATACTAATTCAGAGGAATACATGCATCTCAATGTTTAAGGCAGCTTTATCTAGAGAGCCAAACTATGGAAACAGCCTAAGTTTCCATTGACTGGTGAATGGATAATGAAAATGTGGTATTGACTTTACACTTGTAGGAAAGAGACATTGCAGTTTTAAACCACCAATTATTTCAGGCAGATTGAGTTGTCATTCTATCGAAGTTAACTTTAGTCAAACAGTGTTGGCCTATGTGAGAATACATCTGGATATATAAGAAATCAACTGAACTATGCTGAAATTGGAAATGGTCACTTTTAAGTGTTATATTATGTTCCTATTGCTTGTCTTAAAATAATAAAAGTTGTATCTTTAAAAAGAGAGAGAGAGAAAAGCAGCAGCTGCGATATATATGATGGAATATTACTTGGCCATAAAAAAAGAAAGAAAACTTGCCATTTGCAAAAATATGGAAGGAGTTAGAGACTATTATGCTAAGCGAAATAAATCATAGAACAACAAATACCACATGATTTCACTCGTATGTGGAGTTTAAGAAAGAAAACAAAAGAGCAAAGGGGAAAAGGAGAGAGAAGCAAACCAAGAAACAGACTCTTAACTATAAAGAACAAACTGATGGTTACTGTAAGGGAGGTGGGTAGAATTATAGGTTAAAAAGGTGATAGGGATTGAGGAGTGAATGTGTCCTGATAAGCACAGGGTGATGTATGGAAGTCTTGAATCACTGTATTATACACCTGAAACTAATATTACATTGTATGTTAACCTGGAATTTAAATAAAAACTTAAAAAAAATAAAAGTAGACATTGCTTACCAAAAAAAAGAAAGAAAGAAAGAAAGAAAGAAAGAGTATTTTTATCACTGGCATGATTTAGAATTGTTTGTGCATAGTAATTTTTTTAAGATTTATTTATTTGAGAGAGAGAGAGCACATGCACACAAGCATGGGAGGGGCAGAGGGAGAGGGAGAGAACCTCAAGCAGACTCAGGCTGAGAACAGAGTCCAGTGCAGGGCTCCATCCCACCACCCTGAGATCATGACCTGAGCCAAAACCAAGGGTCAGATGCTTATCAGACTGAGCCATCCAAGTGCCCCTGGTGTATAGAGTGATTTTTAAAAAGTAGACTGATTTTTTTTAACTGGTTGAGAAGGAGCATACTTTATTGGGGGAGAGGAGACTGATTTTAGTTGGTACTGTTATTGTTTTTAAATTCTCTACATGATGAGCACTGAGTGGTGATGTTGAATCACTGAGCACTAAGTAGAATTATTGAATTACTGTATTGTACACCTGAAACTAATATAACACTGTATGATGACGATACTGGAATAAAATAAAATAAAATAAAATAAAATAAAATAAAATAAAATAAAAATAAACTCTCTAAAGGCACTGCATCTCCTTTTTGCCTGCACCCAAGAGCTGACTGCTTCTCTTTCCTCTATAATACCACTCTGGTTTAGAATATGTTATAGAAACTTTATTATGAAATATGATCCTAATTTGTTTTACATAATTCTCCCCTTCCTCATCTCTCTTTTTCTCTTTCTCCCTCTCTATAAGTAATTACAGTTTGCTAGGCATAGACTAAACCTTTTACATACATTATCTCTCTTAATTCCAAAGCAATCCTATAACTACTATGATCTCCACTTTACAAATGAGGAAACGAGACTTAGAAAAGTTAATTGGCTTGCCCAAATTCACAATGCCAATGAGTCAAAGTCAGGCATCTATAGTACTAAAGTGCAGTTCCTTTACCAGTTTCCTTATTTTAATTGTCATCAATAATTAATAGTTTTATAACTACTTACAGCATATTCAGAACATGTTTTTAAGCCGTTATTGCTCCTTGAGCTTTTCTCACACATTCTCTGCTGCCACCATCTGGACTCTTGTAAAACTTTCAAGCTTTTCTTCTCAAGTCATTTTCAGCCTTATCAGAGTTTTGCATTCCCTTGAAAAAGGGCTGAAATTTGTGTGGACTGGATTTATATTCCTTAAAAATTTCTAATCTTATCAATTGACTCTTTTAGTTCTCTGCATTGTGTTAGGGTCATAAAGAGATTAAAATGGGAATTAATTGGCTAATAAATTGTGCTGGCAAAAGAGAAATCCATAGCAAATCAGCCACTGTGCCGAATGTTGCGGGGGGTGAGGGTCAGTTCTGGATTCACAGAGAAAAGTGTGCTAGATGCACTTTTCCCTCGGTTGACTGTGGCAGCCATGAATTAACAAGTAAGGGAAGGGAGGGAAATGCAGCCAATCTAAGGTCATCAAGAAGAGGTTCAAAGGGCAAGGGAGGCATCATCAGAGATTCAGCACTCAAGCCATCAACTTCCAAAAGGCTGATGGCCCCAATCTTATGAAACATAAAACATGTTCACACTTATAAGAATGGGAAAAACAATAACATCCTTGCCAAGTCCTCTCCATGATCTGGTTTTCTCAGCCAATCTCTACCTGATTGTATATTAAGACCACTGATTGTGTATTAAACACTATTCTCCCTCATGTGGGAGGGAAGAGAGAGAAGCAGAAGTGTGCATGTTAGGACAACTTATTGATACAGAAAGAGCAGGAGACAGGGAATTTGCAGGCTTCTCTCTGATCTGGCCTCCCTGTCCTCCACCTGTTCACGAGCAGTTCAGTTTGATCTCTTAGTACCTTTCCACTTCTCCCACCGTGATTCTCTTCTTTAAGCATATAACCTTAATGACATATTGAGATCTGGGGAACATTAAGCATGAAAGAGAAGGCATCAGATGTTTAGCGCCTACTCCTTTCCAGGCACCATGTAAGGTTCTTCAAATCCATTGTTTCAATTCATGAATCCACAATAACTCTATAAAGTAGAGATCATTGCCCTTATTTAACAGTCGAGGAAACTAAAGCTTATGAGCTGAGAGGTCAGGTAAGCTAACCACAATCATGCAAGCTTGTGGCTGAAGAAAGCATGATTCAAATCAAGATTTATTTAAATGTGTGAAACAATTAATGAAGTCAAGAAAGAAGTGCATTCTCGGGGTGCCTGGGTGGCTCAGTCGGTTAAGCCAAGGGTCATGATCTGCCTTTAGCTAAGGGTCATAATCCCAGGGTCCTGGGATCGAGCCCTGCATGGGGCTCCCTGCTCCGTGGGGAGCCTGTTTCTCCCTCTCCCTCTGCCTGCTGCTCTGCCTGCTTGTATTCTCTTTCTCTGTCAAATAAATAAATCTTTAGAAAAAAAAAAAAAAGAAGAAAGGAAGAAGTATATTCTTCTCTAATTTAACAAAACAGACATTTTAAATGTGGAACAGGTTTGACTCCACCGGCTTTCAGAGTCTGTGCCCCTAGCCAGTGCACTCTAGCACCTCTTCAATAAACACACACACACACAACCCTTCATATACATGTACACATGTGTATGTACACACAGTCTGACTTATTTCTTACACAAACACGTGGAGGTATAAAGACAATAGATTCCATGCTCAGATGTTCTGGAACACCTCCAGTTCTCACCATCCATTATAACACTCCTGCTCTGTCTACCTGTGGGGAGTCAGAGGATACAGAGAAGCTGATGAAGAGAAGGTTTACAACCACCAGGGCTGGAATTCATAAAACCTCTCGGAAAAGTGAAGATGTTTGTCTTGGAATTTCCATAGTTATAGCTATGCTCTATCACCTTGCCGGGCTGCCATAACCAAGTGCCACAGCCACAGGGTGGCTTAAACAACAGAAATTTATTTTCTCACAGCTCTGGAAGCTAAAAGTCAAAGATGAAGGTTCTGGCAGGGTTGATTTCTTCAGAGGCCTCTCTCTCTTTGGCTTGTAGATGACCATTGTCTCCGTGTGTCTCCACATAGCCTTTTCTTATAAGGACACAAGTCATGTTGGATTAGGGCTGACCCCAAAGACCCCATTTTAATTATCTCTTTCAAGACCCTATCTCCAAATACATGCACATTCTGAGGCACCAAGGGTTAGGACTTCAACATATAAATTTGAGGGTTGGCAGGGAGAGACACATTCAGTTCATAACAAGTACTAAATAACAACATTCTAACAGTTCAGAAATTAATTACATCTGGAAGGATGTTTGATTTTTAGTGATGTCAACATAATATGTCTACATCAAGTGAATATTGCCATCAATCATGTTTAAAATTGCCCTTTTATCTTTTATCTCTATAACAAAGTGAAGACAAGAAATTTTAATACATGAGCAAACTAAGACACAGAAATTCTTAAATATTAATGATGAGAAATTATTTTTAAAGAGAAAGTATTAATTTTGAAAATTTTTACTCTGCTGTCTCACCAAGAAAAACGTACTATATGTGATATTTTCAGAAATAAAGTTCTATTTGTTTCTATGATAATTCTCATCATAATTAAAAATCTGCAATTTAAACTGTACAGTGAAAAACATACTTGGATTTGGTGACTTTTAATTTTTTAATTCCTTTTTTTATTGAAGAATAATTGGCATACAATGTTATATTAGTTTTAGGTGTACAGCATATTGATTTGACAATTCCATGCATTACTCAATGCTTGCCATGATAAGTATAGCCTTGGTGACTTATAATTTAATATTAATTGGAACTATAGAAGACTTATTTCAATAGAAGATGATTCTAAATATTTTATTTCTTCTGGGAATTCTGTCTGATTGCTCTCATAGCAAGAACAAGATTTTTCAAGCAAGTAGCAGTATTATTTTGTCTGTAATATCCTAGCAACAGCCTAAGAAGATTCATGTTTCAACACATTTAAATACTTGGAATAAATTTCTGTTTCTCAAAATAAATAGGAAAGTCTCAGTAATCAGTTTTTTAATTAATTAAATATCCATGTATATAGTTATCAATTTCATACATTTAATACAAATCAAACTGTCTCAATATGAGAGAAATTGATAGTAGGTAGTAATTATAAGTCAACTATATTTACATTCTAAGTTTTCGTGACTTATCCAAAAAGAATAGTAAACAGATTCTCAAAAAGTCAGTTTTACTCTAATCGAAATAAAATAACAGAAATACTTTCTCATTCTAGAGATGTTCACAGGCCAGGCTGTGAGTTTTAGAGTTTTTTTATTTCATTTCTTTACACAAAACCATAAAAATAATAAGCATCTTAATAAACTGCTGGGTGATTTGCTCACTTCTATAGTCAGTCCCAATGTCAACAAGCAAAGTTGGCAAATACCAAAGTGCAACTAATAAGTAGCTTAGGAATCTTGGTTGTCTATAAAATTGTGTCAAACTAGATTTAACTTGAAAAAAAAATGAAGTTAAAGCCAAAAAAGCAAAAAAGACTATTCAAAAGAATACAAATGCAAAATCATTTACTAGCTACCTACTATGTGTGTGGTAGGCACTGTGTCAGACACTGCATACTAAGCCAGTGTTTCCTAAAACTAAAGGTCTTCATTCATCAGATAAAGAGTGACTTGTGGAGAAAAATCAGGAGAATCTAATCAGGCAACATTTGAATCCACTATGATAAATATCTTAGTCTGCATTTCTAAGAGAAAGTAACTATTGGCACTTAGAATTAGCAAAACTAGTTAAAGATCTTTTCAATTCAAAACTGAGTAAATATTATAAAGATAAATAGAAGGAACAGAAAGTTGAATTAATAATTATACTCTGATTCTTCCATAATGAACTAATTATGACCTACTCCAATACTGAAAAAAAGGCTTCTTAATTCCTTTTTAAAGTGAGAAATAAGTACAAGAAAAATTATAATTAAGGGCAGATAAAAACTATCATATTTCCTAAAACACCAAAAACTGCATACCACCACCACCGTGTTCATTAAATCATTGAGTTACGTTATTGTAGCCAATCTTCAGTTACACAACTTAGCGAACAAAGTATTCAGATCTTTTGCCCTACCTCTTTTTTCTAATAACAATTTTTTGAGCAAGTCACAAAATGGTCAAAATGGAAAAATAAATTTTTAATATATGGAATTACTTGAATTTGCAATTTATTAGCCACTCTGATAGAATGTTCACTTTTCTCAGAAACTGAACCTTGTGTAATAGCTAATTAAGGTTTGAGATTGATTATTGGTCAATGCCCATTATTCATGAATATCACTAGGGTTAATACAGATAACCCAGAGTTTCCTCTGTTTTCAAAGTACTGTTTTTAAACATCTCGAAATAACATAGAAGAACTTTGACCTTCACTCAAATTTCTATATTGCATCACCCAAGATATTTATGTAATCTTAAAATGTTCCACATGATTCTTTTAAAATTCAAAATGAGTTGTTTTAAGTTTGGCATTATAGACAATCTTTTTTTTTAAGATTTATTGTTTTATTTGAGAGAAGGAGAAAGAGAGCGGGGGCGGGAAGGGGCAGAGGGAGAGGGAGAATCTCAAGCAGGCTCCATGCTGAGTGCAGAGCTGTATGCGGGACTTGACCTCACGACCCTGAGATCATGACCCCAGCAGAAATCAAGAATCAGACCCTTAACCAACTTAGCCACCCAGGTGCCCCATGGACAATCTGTTTTGAAAGCAGTTGTTTGATTTAAAGATTTTTGCAAAAGAGGACCAACTCTCTTCCATGTTAGCACAGGTCCCAGCCCCCACTCAGATGGCTGTAGTGAGCTACAACCTAGCTTGGACTTCAGCCAGTGATAACTTTTCTAATTTAAGTATTGACATAAACACACCATCTTATTTTTCTGGCCCTTGGAGTTATTTCTCTTAAGTGAAAGAAAGAGAGCTTTGAACTCTGCCAGAATTAATCCATTTTTCCAATTTATGGGAAAAGCAAAATCAACAAACTTTGCTTGTTACTCTACCACCACCTGTGTTTTCAGGAACAGCAGTCACTCCAAAATTTCTTAGATCTGTACGACACAGTGAACTAACTTCCCAACAAGCTGGCCTCTTAATTTCATCTTGCTCTGAGTGTAAAAGAATAAGGAGCTCAGTGATGCTGGCATACCACCACCAGGCTCCCAACCACCAGGCAGGAAGCCTTAGAGCCTAGCTGTCACTTGCTCACTGGGTTGGAGACTGATGAATGACTTCCCGCGCACTCTGTAAGAGGAGTTAAACCTCCAGGCAACCCTGCCAAGCTCCAGGAGGATCAACATGTGAAAGGATATGTATATCTTAGCTGGTTTTCTTGAAGAGAATGAAAAGATGGGGGGAATTGGAAGCAACATCCTATTTCTCCCCACTATACTGCCAAGCTTCTAAAACAACATTTACTTTCCCATATTATTCCTCTTGTAACCTGGCCCCTGGCCCCACTCACTGGGGGTCTGAGAGTCATCAGACAATTTCTTGTTTTCAAATCCAATCATTTCTTCTCAGTTCTGTGCCTCAGCTTCTGTCATGTTGAACACTGTAGACCCACCTATTAAAACCCCTCTTTTCCATGGCTGCCATCTCCCTGTTTTTTTCTCTTTTCCCTCTTTCTTGCTCTACGCTCATTCCCTCATAAGGGATTAGCATACATGCTAACTCTTTGGAATATAAAAATATTCTACCTCCATGTAAACCAGTCAAGAGCGTGGCATTTATGAATCAGTTTCTAAAAGCAGACACACCTGAACTTGATTCCCAATTGCACCATTTACTGTGGACACGTACAGTAATGTGTATGTGTAAATGCAGATCATAATAATTGTGCCATTTTTTTTAGGTTTGAGAGAATTCAATTACCATTTGAAACATATTTTCGTAGAGCATAAGAGTTTTTAAATAAATATTAGTATGATTTCTAATTCCAGTGGTCTTTGGCAGATAAAATTAGAAATAGATAGCACTGTAGATCTTAATCAGAGCAACAGTTGGATTGCAATTTGTTTGAACAGAATCACAAAATTAGGGAGGTAGGAAAGATCGCTGAGTCCAGGAGTCAGCAAGCTAGTGCCCATAGGACAGACACAGTCTACCAGCTGTTCTTGTAAATAAAGAGTTCGTGAAACAAAGCCATGCCTGTTCATTTACGTTTTGTCTATGGCTGCTTTTATGCTTCAACAGCAGCACTGAGTAATTACAAAAGAGACTATATGGCCTGCAGAGCCTAAAATATTTTACAGAATAGGTTTGCTAACCCCTTCTCCACTCTAACCTCCATCATTTTCCTAATGAGAAGATTAAAAACAATCACATGATTCTGAAATTGCTAAGAAACTTCCTAATGTATCATCTTTGTTAGTTTGCAGTAAACTTAATATGTCCGCAGACCGTTTACCGATGGAAATAAAACCGCTTCATTAGGATGTTTTGTTGTTTCTGTGACACAATTATAGTTCCGGGGAGTCCCACAGAACATGAGATTTATTCTGACACTATATATCTAGCACTTGCACCATGAAAAGAAAGCATTTCCCATTAGGACCAGAAAAACCCGAGGTTCAAAAGAAGACCGCATAAACTCATGCCAAAGGCTGAACTGTCCTTTATATAAGGAAAGGGGGCAGCTTCCCACTTCTGCACAAGGTAGGCGTGTCCAATTCCTGCAGAAACTGCTATCCTCTGGAGACTGAGGACCAGAATGACCCCAGAAGCAATTTTGTATTCTCATGATATGGCTTGCTTCAGCATTTCTCGGAAGGAGCAGTGGGTCTTCAGAAAGGTTAACATGTTGTCTGTTTCCTGGGAACTATTTGCAGAGGTTGGAAGGAGCAGATGTGACCAGACACAAAGCAGGAAGAGGGTCAAGCCATGGCATTTCATCTGTGGCTACAGAGGGCACCCGTGGATTGTCTAGAAAGAGGAACATTTCATGGCTAAAGCTTCGGTTTGCTTCGGTCATATTCATGTTCACTCCCTCATGCAGTATGATCACAAATAGAAGCCACTCCCAGGGATCCCAAGGGTAAAGCTTAGCTTCCACCTAAAATTCTCAAGTGTCAGATGCAAACCTCGCAGTGGCATGAGCAAGGCAGAGAAGAAGAAAACACAACTTTTCTTTTGGAGAGACCAGCTCTATTTTCCTCCCTGGCACAGGAAATGGCACTAACTCTCCATTGCACACGATGCTGAAGGGACACGAAGATAACCTGTAGCTTCTGCTAGCAGAAGACTTCCGGTGTGATCCCTTGGCTGTGGTTCTACAATCACCTATTTCAGGATTACCGAGTGTGGTGGTTAAAAATGCAGACTTCGGGTTTCTGTACCAGACACTGTGAATCAGCACGTCTGTGTCTCACACCCAGGCGTGTGCATTTTCGACAAGCTTCCCACGCAACTCTACTGCAAGCTACGGTCTTGGGACGGTGGTCCGTTGAAGGGGGAACTAGCATGAAATCTTTGAGCTCTAGCCTTGTGACTTTGAGTAATTGACTTGAAATGAGCAGAATGGAATCTATGCTGTTAGCCAAGAGGGTTTATTCATTTTGAGAATAAGAGGGAAGAACCCAGGGTGTGATGTCAGTGCAAGGTATAATTACCTGGAGGAGATTAGTGAACTGAGCCAAAATGGCTAAATTGCTCAAAGGCAGGGGTGTGCAGAAGGTTCCATATTGGACAACATGGCCTTTTTTTTTTTTTAATGTACTCAAGGAAAAGTATTCTAGTTTTACAAAATGTTAGCTTTTAATGTTATTTTGTCACTTCTCTCTGTCCCGTAAATTTAATTGGGTAGACTAACGTCTAATATGCATTTTCATGAGAATGAAGAAAAGCTCAGAAATAAACAATTTACCAAAGGTCTGTGTAGTCCTGCCTGTTCAATCTATTCTGTACAATTAAAATGTCTGGGGGCAGAATTTGAGCTACCCCAGCTGAGAAGCCATCTAAACATGTGACTGTACTACAGACTAAACTAATGAATATTTTACTCTCACCAGCTGCCTCGTAATCTTTCCCCTGCCTAAAAGCCGTGAGATCACAAAATCCAATCTCACCTTCTCTGGGGCTTTGTACCCCTCCATACACAACAGCCAAAACCCTCCTCTATTTTACTTATAAAACAAAAGGCAGCGAAAGCAGCTGTAATTAAAGTGACTGCTACCAAAGAAATCCCTAACCTGTTCATTTGCTTTTCTGCTTTTCTGCTACACTAGACAGTTCAAAGCTGGATCTACACTGCTGTCCCCTGGTGCTTGGACCAATGGTCCAATAGCTCCTTGGACCAATGAAGTAAGTGGCCATGAATATAAATGTAGGTAATGCTGGGAAGCAACATCCCCTCACACTTGTTTTTTTAAAATGGTCCATTAAAAGATACATATATTAACAATAATAACATTAGATAACAGGTATTAATTATGTGACTGATCTTTTAATACATCATCTCACCTTATCTTCACAAGTGTATGAAGTAGATATTATTTCCATTTTACAGATTCGGAAAGTGAGAAAGAGCAAAAATTTGCAATGAATGTGACAGTATGCATACTGAAAAATCATGTTAGGTAGTCAGCCCAAGCTTACTTCGTTCTGAATATCACAATTTTGACCATTACAACAAAATGGACTTGATGGCCTTGAGGTAGCTGTCTCTGTTAGAAAACTAATCCTTGTTCAAATTGAATCAGATTTCTCTGTTAGCCATTATTGTCAAGTTTCTTTAAAATCTAGAGATTATCTCTATGTAAGGGACTGTGTCTTTAAGGCATAGAATAAGGTGCTCAGCAAATATTTATTGACTGAATGAATACTTCAGTACTTAGAAGAATTGCCAGTTATTTTAAACCACAAATCCTCTTCCCTAAAACGAGCAACTACCAGCATTATCTTCAAGCCAGTGGCTTAAATTAGCAGTTTTTCACAGGTGAATTGTCACTAGTAGTAATTACAGAAACACCATTTATAAATTATTTACTTTTTTCTAAAGAGTGTGAAGTGAGAATGCAGTCCACCAGTAACCCTTACTTCTGACCAATTGTAAAGTCATGGATCCTTAATACCACTCTTAGTTTCAATAATTCACTAGAAAAACTCACAGAACTAACTGGAAGCCCTTAACCTCATGGTGGTTTAAGATACAGATTAGTTTAGGGACGTCTAGGCAGCTCAGCCAGTTAAGTGTCTGCCTTTGGCTCAGGTCATGATCTCAGGGTCCTGGGATCGAATCCTGCATCGGGCTCCCTTCTCAGTGGGGAGTCTGCTACTCCCCCTGCCTGTGCTTTCTCTCTCTCTCTCTCTCTCTCTCTCTCACACACACACACACACACACACAAATAAATAGATAAAATCTTTAAAAAAAAGATACAGATTAGGTTAGGTTACAAGATACAGATTAAAGTCAGCCAAGAGAGGCACATAGGCAAAATCCAGGAAAGTTCCAAACACAGGGCTTCATGTAGTCCTCTCCCCATGGAGCCACGCACAGCATTACTTTTCAAGCAACAATATATGATGATACATAAGGAGAATCGCCAAACCAGGGAAACTCACCCAAGCCTTGGCATCCAGAGTCTTTATTCAGGCTCTGAGGGTGACTGCCCATGTGGCTAACCTCAGTTTCCAGGTAGTCTGGGATCAAGCCGATACTGTGTGATTCAAAGTTCCTACCGTGAATAACACTGTTAGACTATCCAGAAATTCTGTCAGAGTATCTGGAAATTCTGAGGCTATGAAACCTCTGATATCCCATTATCTCCAGTCCCACAAAGACTCCTATCGGGCATGGCAATGCAAGGGTTTAGAGATTACCTCCCAGGAGCTGAGGGCAGAGGGCAGACCTCTCCTGGGCAAGGGTTATTATTCGCTAAAGAGAGAGTTTAAAGAAAATCCAAGGGTTTTGTTTTGTTTTTTTGGTTTTTTGGGTTTTTTGTTTTGTTTTGTTTTTTAAGAATACTGGTTTCACTTGTGCTGATATATTTTCCAGTGTAAAAAACCCAGAAACCCAGTGATAGCTATGGGCCTGGGATGTGGATGTGAACATCATCTTCCAGGCATGTCATTACTCCAGAAAATATGATTTACAAAGGAAATGGAGCTGGGGTGCCTGGGTGGCTCAGTCTGTTGAGCGTCCTACTCTAGGTTTTGGCTCAGGCATGATCTCAGGGTGGTGGGATTGAGCCCCGCCTCAAGTCCCCACCGGACTCTGTGCTCAGTGAGAGGAGTCTGCTTGAGATTCTATCTCTCCCTCTCTCTCTGCCCCTCCCCTCTCTGTCTCTCTCTCTGTCTCTCTCTGTCTCTCTCTCTCTCTCCGTCTCTCTCTCTTTCTCAAATAAATCTTTCGTAAGAAAAGGAAATAGAGCTGACTTACAAGGCTGCTGAGAACTTCCTGTATAAGCATTGATAGCATCAAATTACAATAGAAACCAATATGCAATAGTAACGCTACCATGTGACCAAGTTAGAGAATCTACATATGGAGGTAGATTTTAGAGTGTCCTTAGTTCAGAATCCAGTCCAATAGCTAGATTCTGAAGTTAGGCTTCTCCTACATGATTGTCCCCCAAAATCAATCTTCCTCTTAATTCCACCCTTCTTTTCCTCCAGCTCATTCCAGACTCTGGCTCTTCCTTCTTTTGCCTGCCAAGGAAACAGGTGGTTGTCCATCTGGAACTCCAAATTTTGCTCCATTCTGATCATTTCCATGTATGCTGAAGTCTCAAAGGCTTACATCTTGTTCCAATTATTTCAGTTGTTGGGTTTTTGGGTTGAAAGCAACAGCAACTTAATGACAATTAATTTGGGCAAAAATTTTGGGCCTAGACACACACACCCAGGGAAAATGCCATGTGATTTCTGTTGCATAAGCCACCTCATGTGTGATGTAGCAGCCCTACCAAACTAACAGACAGACTAAACATGTATTTCTGGTCATTTGAACATCATGCTTTATAGTTGTCTCATCTCACTGGTCAAAATGTAGCACAGTTCACAAAAGAATTTTTTCTTTTGCCTATGCATATCCAGTCCCTTATATTTCATTGTCATTAATCATCCTACACCTATTGGTTTCTCTATTCACATCACAGATTTTAATCTATGTGGCAGATAAATACGATTACCATGAGAATCTAGACTAATTAGTCATATGTCAGGCATAAAGACCTTAATTTCAAATACTGCATTGTGCAGACCCGGACCTCTATCAAATTCTTTTAATAGATTCCAATTGTCTGTTGAAATATTTCATCTTTTTATTCATTTTGACCATCTTTTTCTTTATTTTTTAACACCTTAGGGTTATTTTGAACTCTTTGCTAACTGTATTCCATATTTATCCTATCTAGGTCTTTTTTTCCCCATCTTATCTCTTAATTATTAGTCACTTTTCCTGCTTCTTTGCATGTCTAATACTTTTTTATGATACGCTAGATATTATAAGTGATAGATCATAGGTGCTTTGAAGTATGTTGTCTTCTAAAGAGCACTAAGTTTTTATCTGACAGACAATTAAGTCTCTAGAGGATCACCCTCGTCCTGCCATTTGTTGTTAGTCTATGTTGGGGTGGGTCTATTTCACATCTGCCCTTTCTCCCAGAGTCCAGCCTCCTACCATACTACTAGCATTCTCCTAACTTGTAGGATGTGGTATTTCAATGACAACAGTAAGCCCAGGATGTTCACTAGCTGGACCCAAACATTAATGTCTCCTCAGAGTTGTGAAAACTAAAATTCCTGATTATATTTCAGCCTCCCTGCATTTTTTCTGTGTTCCATCTCTTGGAAACTCATTCTGTGCATGCATAGCTTTATGAGTCAGCCAAAGACCCGATATGAATTTTTGTGTAGATTTTTGAGGGTCTCTGTAGCTTTCTTCTAATACCCTACCCTTCAAGTCCCAGTCACCATGGTAACTCCAAACACCAGTCTGTTTCCTCTGATAGCAAAACTGCTGTTTTCAGCTTGGGCTCTATGCCCCCACACAGTGGTTAGGAAATTGCAATCAGGGAGAAATCAGAGTGAATACAGGATGCAACTCATGTGTTTCCCTTAGCTCAGAGACCTCAGCCTTGCATTGGTTGCTGCCCATTTCCTGCAAATCATTATTTTATATATTTTTCCACATCAGTATACATTTTGGTGGGAGGAAAACTCTGGTACAGTCTAATTAATCATGCCAAAATTTAAAGTCAGACATAAAGTTCTTAAATAGAGAGTTAAGTCCTCATGATTTATTTCTGCATTCTTTTATAGCCCCTCTGCCTTCTCTTTTCATACTTTACTAACTGTAATGTAATAAAAGTATATTTTCAGGGGCACCTGGGTCAGTTAAGCATCTGACTCTCGATTTCTGCTCAGGTCATGATCTCAGGCTCCTAGGATCAAGCCTTATGTCAGGCTCCATGCTCAGCAAGGTATTTGCTTTTCTCCCTCTCTCTCTGCCCCACCCTCCCTCAAATAAATAAATAAATCTTTTTTGTTTAAGAAGGCATATTTCCAGTAGATTATTCTACACATAGCTATAATCCTACTCTA
The DNA here is from genome assembly GCA_002007465.1 of Ailurus styani. Lineage (NCBI taxonomy): Eukaryota > Metazoa > Chordata > Mammalia > Carnivora > Ailuridae > Ailurus > Ailurus styani. The sequence continues at coordinate 49,310 of LNAC01001755.1, forward strand.
GGAAGAATCAAATGCTATTATCCTGGAGAAGAAAATCAACAATACAATGACAGTAGGAATTCAATAAATGAATAAACTGGTATCTCCACTTCTTTCGTGAGGACGTATGTACTCAAAATGGCTCTCATAATTGCCTACTTACTTAAATGCAACCTTATGGAAAGAATCTGGCGAGGGCTAAAGACAAACACTACAAACAACACATATTGGAGGCACAAAGCAGATTTCTTAGGTTTAGGTACAGGTAGGGGACAAGCAGAATTCATGCAGTTTTCCAGATTTTCATACCCCATGAAGAGGTGCGCTTTGGCCAGGCACAGCCAGCCAATCTTAGTTTTATTCCAGGAAAAATACCCTGATTTCAGGCCCCCTCATGTTTATAAGAGTTGGGAGTAGGAGTAGGAAGAAAACATCCAAACTGCAAAGAAAGAATCCTGATCTTTGCAATTGAAGTGACAGTCCTTTCATTCCCAGATGCAATGGCCCGAGAAGCTTGCAAATCCACCTGCTTACATCCAGAGACCTTGAGACTCTCCTGGATGGTCCAGTTTATAGACCTTATAGAGAAAATCTGATTGTCTCTTCACAGACAGTAAGTAACTGTCTCTCAGTTATTATTGCAAGGTTGTATCATGAAGGCTTTTTCCTAGCAAGGCCTATGGTTTTGGTTAAAATACAAACACAGCAAAGGGAGGTATTACAGTTTCAACAGCTACACCTCAGAATGATGCCTGTATCAACTCCTTTTCTGTAACGTGACATTTCAAGTTTAGAGACAGCAGACCATGTGACATGGCTGCGAAAAAATTGCAAAGAGAAAGATGAACAAAAGAATGAAGACTCTGCAGAATGAAGTTTGGAGGCTCGAGGAAATCATCAGATTGGGCAGTCTGGGCTCCTACTGACATATCTTGGCTGCCCATATTGACATTTGTTATTGAGAGCATGGTAGTTCATTAGTACATATGGTACTGTACATTTCATGGAACAAAAAAAAGTGGCTTTCAATCTGGGGCTGAATGGAAAGTCACCCGGGGAAGTTTTAAAACTCTAGGTGTTCTAACCACACCCCAAACCAGCTACATTAGAGACCCTGGAGATGAAGCCCAGAAAGAAGTTGTTTTTAAATCTCCACAGGTGATGATGGGCGCCTGGGTGGCTCAGTGGGTTAAAGCCTCTGCTTTCGGCTCAGGTCATGATCTCAGCGATCCTGGGATCGAGGCCCGCATCGGGCTCTCTGCTCGGCAGGGATCCTGCTTCCTCCTCTCCCTGTCTCTCTGCCTGCCTCTCTGCCTACTTGTAATTTCTCTCTCTGTGTCAAATAAATAAATAAAATCTTTAAAAAAAAAAAAATCTCCACAGGTGATGCCAATAGCAGTCAAGATTAAGAATCATTGACTTGAATTCTCTTGGCTTCAGCTCTCTTCTGTAAAAATAAAACATCAGTCAGATGGTCCCTGAGCATCCTTGCCAGGCAAGTCCTCACCTCTGTAATTCTGCATGACAGCATTTCCTTCAACTAGTGTTCTCCTTTCACTGCTCCCAAAACAATGAGGAAAATCCAGAGAGGCCATTTCTGCCTCAGATTTGTGACTTTGGTGAACATAAGCATCCTCCAAGTTTACCTGGCTTCCTAAGATGTTTGCCATCTCTGCTCCCCTCGTCATTCATCAGAGAAAAAGGAGAAAAAACTGTGATCTGTGCAAAAGAAAGCACAAGTCAAACATGAAAGATACCATAAAAATAAACATTTTTGAAGTGGGATGAACCTTTTTGCAAACACGAGGAAGCACCTGCTTATTGACACCTTGCTACTGTGGAAATTATGTGCAAGTGTTTTCATAATTACAGATCCATATTCCCCTCCTGTAAAGCAAAACTGTTTGCATGACTCATTTGCAGAAGACTTGGAAGCCTCTTGCTTGAGTCCTGACAGTGCTCAGGACTCTTCCTTCTTCTCTCCCCCAAAGCAGATGTGGAATGAGAAACGCCATGATTGGTCACACGGGCTTTTTCAGGGAGGCTCTGGGAAGAAGGAAATCTGGAGCCAGGGCCATCTCCACAGCACAGTCACCTGCTGTGGACCATTCAGTTCACGTCAGGCATTTTTATCCACAGCTCTTCCGACCTCACAGGTGTGACATAAAAGAATGATGTAATGTGTAAGACACTCCACGGTGCTGTGAAGCAAGAAACCAAATAAATATAGGATATTTGCTTTGCCAAAAACCAGCATCTCGGCATCCAAAAGGAAGATGCCAAGCCACCTGCTAAGGTCAAATGGTTTGTGATCTGAAGCAAATTGCGTCTCTTTAAGATAAATGGTGTAACACCTTTGGCCCCCCAAAAATCTTCAGTGTGGTCCCTTTACATTCTTCTTAAACTTATCTACATATTTAGGCCTTCTCATCCTTGTTCATGGCTTTGACCCACCAGCAAGATCTTCCGCCTTTTCCTGTCCTGTCTCTCCTACTCCCTCAATCCCACCTCCCACCATGGAATTACAACCTATCATTCAAGCTCCAGCTTAATTAATAACAGCTGCCCTTGTTCAGGATTTCCTGTGTACCCGGAACTAAGCTGCATGCTTTATATACTTTGTTTTGTTGAATTTTTCCAACACATCTACAAAGTAAGTTCTATTCAGCCAGTTTAATAGAAAACAACCAAAGCTCATGGAAGTAAAATAACTTGCTCAAGATCACCAAGCCAGAATTCAAACCCAGGCCTGTCTTGATCTAAAGTTGATGTTATTACTCACTATGTTGCAGTCATTCTTACCAACACTCTATCCAGACTTTCTTGATCACTCCACAAGAAAACAATTTCTCCCAGTCTAAACTAAGCTCCCCTCCAGAACATATTTTGACATGCTTTATACTCCCTTGATTATTGCTTGGTTTATATTGCTATTTAAGTTTAGATGAGTATGTTTAGTTTCCTTCCCTAAGTATATTGTAAACTATGAAGGCCCCAGAACTGTTCAAAATGCCTAAACTAATGCACCTATATTCTCCAGCAAATATTGGTCTTACTTTATAGTCCTGAGTATATGTTTTTGTTACCCTTTTATCACCTAGCATATTTTTATGTATAGTACTCTAACCCCACCAAAAATTTGTTCTCATTCTTAAAAAGTCCAAATATGGGGGGTTAAGTGGTAAGATATGAGGTTGAGAGGGCCAGGAAAGATGTAACCAGAGATGAACATACCTCCTTCTGGGGCATTAGGTTATGATTTTTAAGTTGATAAGACCTATCATAACTTAAAAAAAAAAACTAACAAAGCATTCCTTTTTGTAATGGCAAGAATGTTTGCCAAAATATACTGATATTAGGCAGTGTTCTAAATATGTATGAGTCATAATATTTTCCAATCAGCTATTAATATTTACTAGTGTCTTCTTTGTAGAGAATGCTTTTCAAAATGCCATAGGACAAAGGTAGAATCAAGCATAAAATTAATTAGCATAGCATTTTATATTTTAGGAATGAAGAACACTAGCTCTACCTATGCAAATTGATTTGATGGATTAACAAAAATATTTAGAAAATTCAGAAGGCAGAGCACTCTAGCCAGACAAAGAGAAAACTGAGGGAAAACTTTTAGAGCTTGAATTAAATAGGTAATACTTTAAGAGGAAGGAACAACTTATACAAATGAGTACTTACTGATGAAATGAAATAAAAACATGGAAGGACAAACCATAAGAGACTCCTAATCTCACAAAACAAACTGAGGGTTACTGGGGGGTGGGAGGGTAGGGATAGGGTGGATGGGTTATGGACATTGGGGAGGGTTTGTGCTTTGGTGAATGCTATGAAAGATGTAAGCCTGATGATTCACAGACCTGTACCCCTGGGGCAAAGAATAAAAAATAAAAAAATAAAAAAAACCATGATATGGAAAGATAAAAATAATTGGCACCCAGGAGATACCCCAAGGGGACTTCCTGTACCAACCACAGTATAGTTTTTCGGTTTTTTGGTTTTTTTTTTTTCAAATGAGGGAGGAGTAAAGGTTATATGTTGTGGCTTTCTGATAAGCATAAAATTACTCCGATACTCATTTTTTTTAATTCCAGAATTCTTGGCTAAAAATGCTCAAGTTTTTATTTGGGAACACAAAATGGAATATGAAGGGAAATAAACTAAGTAAAGAGGTATGCATCTCAAGGAGCAGTGCATTTGCTCTTATTCACCTGTGAACAAGACTACCCTGTTTGGGGTATAAGAATATGAGTGCACTTCATGATGCAGAAGCCGAGAATATGAAATTTACCTTACTCTTATCTGCTATCTCAATGTGTGTGTGTGTGTGTGTGTGTGTGTGTGTGTGTGTGTGTGTGTGTGTGTGTGTGAAGTGTATTCTTCCTTCCTTATGAGTTTGTCTCCTTTTCTGTAGACTGAGATAATACCCACTTACTTTCCCTTAAAAGTCTCAGGGATGACTCATGAAAAAGGCTCTTCAATTTAGCCAGTGTGCTAAGATACTGTGAATAATAAATAATTTCCTTTAACCCTGCAGAAACTTTCATTTGCATTTACTACTTAGAATCTCAATCGACTTTTCCTATTTTTTAACAGCTGTGAAACTTTCAAGAATTATAACTATAGGTTTTCACCATTTCCTGGCCTCCCTATAGCTATAGATTTTCTAGCCACATGATCTTAAAGGGTCAACTTATTTTAGTGAAATGAAAGTAGCTCCAGATATGGCATCAAATGACCCATGTTCAAATTTCAACTCTACCTTTTGACCTTGATTAAACCAAGCACCTCCCTGAGCCTCAGCACCTTTCTCTATAAAAAGGGAAAATAATACCTTCCTGCACTTACCCACAGGATTGTAGTGAGGCTCAAGTTGAGAAGTATGCAAAAATGCTGCCTAAATCACATCTCTATAAAAGGATTGTTCACATTATTTTTTCTTTAGCCCCATCATTTCTATCAAACAGCAATAACATGCAGTTAAGGTTTTCATTTATTTCCTTCCAGTCTTTTTCTATACTAGGTGTATATGCATTTGGGTATATGGGTAGATTTACTTTTTTGAATGTAGGCAGTATTTTATTGTGATGTAATTATGTACTATCATACTTGTATGATACATACATACTTGTATATTATCATATACGTATGTATATATCTCTAGCTTAGTAAAATTTCTTTCCAAACATGGTTAATATGGCTTAATATAATGTCTATGATATATAATATATAATATGCATGTATATATGTATATATGTATAATATGCATGTATCTTCATATTATTAAAAATTACTTCCAAACATGGCTATTAATAAATACATTAAAAATATGATTGGGGGCGCCTGGGTGGCTCAGTCCATTAAGCATCGGACTCTTGACTTCAGCTCAAGTCGTGATCTCAGGGTCGTGAGATCAAGCCCCGAGTGGGGATCTGCACTCAACAGGGAGTCTGCTTGGGCGCCTGGGTGGCTCAGTGGGTTAATGCCTCTGCTTTCGGCTCAGGTCATGATCTCAGGGTCCTGGGATCGAGGCCCGCATCGGGCTCCCTGCTCAGCGGGGAGCCTGCTTCCCCCTCTCTCTCTCTGCCTGCCTCTCTGCCTCCTTGTGATCTCTCTCCCTCTGTGAAATAAATAAATAAAATCTTTTAAAAAAAAAAACAGGGAGTCTGCTTAAGATTCTCTCTCTCCCACTCCCTCTGCCCTTCCGTCACAACATGGACTTTCTTTTTCTCTCTCTCTCAAATAAATAAATAAATCTTTAAGAAAATAAAATCTCTATTAAAAATAATATGGTGGGTAGTGCTCACTTTGGCAGTACATATACTAAAACTGGAACAATAGAGAGATGAGCATGACCCCTGTATAAGGATGACACAGAAATTAGTGAAGTTTCCATATTTTTGCCCAGGAAGAAAGAAAGAGAAACACAAATACCATGTGATTTCACTCATATGTGGAATTTAAAAAACAAAGCAAAAGAGCAAAAGGGGGGAAAAAAGAGAGGCAAACCAAGAAAAACTCTTAACTATGGAGAACAAACTGCCAGAGGGGAGGTGGGTGGGGAGATGGGTTAAACAGGCGATGGGGACTGGGTGATGTATGGAAGTTCTGAATCACTAAATTGCACACCTGAAATTAATCCTACACTAACTTGAATTTAAATAAAAACTTTAAAAAAATATGGTGGGTGATAATTCTGCCATATGAGTGAACCATAATTTGTGGGATCATTCTCCACCTTTAACTCATCAAAAATCCTCACTTTCAGGGTTTTTTGTTTTTGTCTTGTTTTGCTGTTTTGTTATTGATGTTGTTACTGGGTTTATTTGCTATCATAACCAAGACTGTAGTAAACATCTTTGTACAAAAATATTTTTATGAATCCCTAATTCCATGGAGGAGACTTCTAGAACTAGAATCATAGGATCAAAGGTATGGATTCTTCTAAAGCCTTCGGTAAGCCCTGGCTAACATATTGTCAGCTTCTGTTCCTGCAGTATTATACTGTTTAGACAATGCAAGAGATAATTTTGTTTAAGCTTTGTCCTAATTACCTATTTTAATCATTAATCATTACCAATTCCATAGGCAAAAAAGAGTATCCTTTTATTATTTCATGATTTATCTGATCACTAGTGAAGTTGAAAATTTATTGTGTTTATTGATTTTAATTATTTCTGCCACAAATCTCTTATGCTTGCTCCATTTTCAGTATTTTCCTTATTGATTTCTTGGCATTATTTACACCTTAAGGAAATTCATTTCTCAGTTGTCATAACTCATAAAGTTTTCCAAATTTGTCATTTACACTTTAATATTGCCCACAATTTTTGATATTATGAGGCTTTTTTTAGTTTTTTTCTCCCAGTCTTATCAAGATATAATTGACACACACACAGCACTGTCTAAGTTTCACTTAAGGTGTACAGCATGTTGGTTTCATACATTTGTACATTGCAAAAGGGTAACCACCGTAGCATTAGCTTACACCTCTATCCGTTGCATAATCACCGTTTTGTTTTTCTGGTAATTTTTTTAGGTTTTGAAAAATCAAATTTACCAGGCAGTTTCTTCCATTGCTTCACTTTTTTATATTTTGTGAACTAAGTAGAGGGAATCCCTACTTTATCCATATAGCAATTTATGGTTTTAATAAAAGCAGTCCCTAAGTTCAAAGACTTAGCAATCTAGAGTAAAGTTAGAGTGTGATGATACTGATGATTGCTCTTCTACTAAGAAGTTAGTTTGACAGCACCTGCGAGGAGATTAGTAAGTATTTCTGGTGCAAGAAAAATTGGCGCCAGCTCAGACCAGCTCTATTTTAGACCACTGAGGTATGTCCTGCATGTAGTATTTAGCCTATGGTGAGCACCCAAAAATTCCAACACCTGGAAAGCAGAAGCTCTGTGCTGGTACATCTGTAAGTCAGCTGGGGGTCAGGCTCAGGGCCAATGACACCAAGGAAAGGGCAGGGAACAGGGAACAGACGAGGCCAGAATCAGTTCTGCTAGAGAAGAGGGTTTGCAAATGTCTGAGATGTGGAAGCTGTAATTAACAAGATGACTCCAGAAGGACTTACTTCCTGGTTCTAAGTGTCCATCTCACTGTTCTCTGACCGTATTTGCCTTGGTACTGAGGAAGAGCAAATTTCTTGCTTTGCCTTACATTTAAATTTGATACTTTTATCTTTAGAAAGGCCCATGAAAATGCACACTTGTCTTCTTAACAGCATGAATAGTAATCATGGCTAATACAATTAATAAAAATTAACATTAATTAGACTCTTACTTTGGTCCAGACTCTGTTCTGAGCCTTTTATATTCATAGAACCCTTTGAAACACTTTTAACTGGTATAAACATAATTTTCTCCATTTTATAGTTGAAGAAAGAGAGCCATAGAGAAGTTGGATGACTTACTCAGGGTTGCACAGCCCACAAGAAGTTGAGCCAGGATTTGAAACCAGACATCCTGGTTCCAGAGTTGGCATCTTTTCAATATTCTATGTTATTCTGTATTTATTAATAGAAACTTTGAGAACCAGTATTAATTTCAATTTATGTATGTGGAAAGATGTATGCATATATATTTTTATATATGGAAAGATCTATAAATATTTTATGCTTCAATATCTGTCTTTATTTATTATAGTCAATGGAAGGGAGGATTAGGAACTAATTAAAGAATTTTTTGGCTTATCTAGGCCTCTGGTTTTCCCACCTTCTGATACTTCAACCAGAGAACAAAGAACAGAACAAAGGAATAACACAAGTATGACAATTTTTCTGTAAGTTTGATATATGTTGGTTCTGCTGGGGATTGGTTTGAAGGAAACCCAGACTGAATGTAATGATCAAAGTAAGATCAAATTTCTATACCCACCTATTATATTCCTAGTTTCTCCAGGGCTTCCCTGGGTACCAGCTTAGTGCAGGGCGGTTAACAGGGTAGGGAGTGGATCCCCAGGAACAAGACAGTTTAGACTGTCTCTGAGTGAGTCTTGCCAGATAACTGATGGACTCATGTCCTTACCATCCCTTTCTCTTCCACCTTAGTACCCATGTAGACTCAGGCGTCTCCCATCGCTGCAGTTTCAAGACTACTCATGTCTCTGAAGGCAACTAGGAGAGAGACTGCCCCACTGCCAACGATTTTGTCTCTCGTCTCATTCCCTCCACTCCATCCTCCATGGCGTTGCTAGACTAATCATAGTTTTAGCGCAGATTTAGTCACCTCCATCTCCTTAAAATTCTTCCATTGATTCCCACCTCCTACAGGATAAAATCTGACCTCCTTAACACGGTGTCCAAGACCCTTGATGATACAGCCCGTCTCCTGTCTCCAGCTCATACTATGAGCTCCTTACAGGAAAGGAACCCTACTCTTCACCCTTGCGAATGACATTTAATAAATATTTAATGGATGAATAGTTAGGTAGATGAATGAATGGATGGCTCAGTAAAAGAATGAATGAATAAGTCTTTTACACAATGATAATTTTTTTTAATTTTATTTTTATTCTTTGCCCAAGGGGTACAGGTCTGTGAATCAATTGATAATTTTTTATTTATATTGTTCTTTACAATTAGTAAAGAACCCCAAAATATAGTATCTCATTCAGACATGAACACAAATCTCTGAGATAAGTATTGCCAACAATTTACACATGAGAAACAGGTCCCCAGACCTCACAGCTTTGGCCACACCAAAACTTGTAGCCTTTCTAATATGTCACAGCTGTTTCTCATAATGCATGAGGTGATTTAAATGTAGTCATTTGATGGTGCAGAGATTTATAGGGTTTTATAGCCAGGAGACTCCCCTAGTCAACACTTTAAATTGGAAACATGAAAACCTGAGATGGAAAATTGCTTGAATTTGCACCACTCATTAGCAACAGACTGAAAATAGTTTCCTGGATCCTAATTCCAACTTTCCAGGTTCTTAAATCCAACCTCTGCCACTCTCTGTACAACTGTATGACTTTATCCTTTCTGTGCCTCAGTTTCCTATACAGATAAATCAGGATAATGATAGTACCTACCACATAGAGTTGTTTTGAGGATTTAAAAGAGATAATACATGGGAAATTCTTACAAGAGAAAGTACTTTTAAAATATTAGCGATTAACCACCATCATTTCACTTGGAAGGGTTCTTTCTCTTTCACAAATCAATAACACTGAAGACATTCTACTGTAGTGATAACAGTCATGCTCAAATAATACAAGACAATAATACAAAGACAGAAAAGCAATATGATACATGTTCAAATGGAAATATTAAGTTATAGGACTGGAAGATACTATGAGTGAATGATAGAAAAACTCTACCTCAAGGTCACAGGCAGGCAAATTGTTAGGCTTTTTATTCCCTGAAACTGCCCACTTTCTGAGAAGAGGTAAATTAATTTGAATTGCAATACATGGTTGAAAAATAATTAAGTAATAAGAAACCATTTTTCATTACTTATTTCCCCCATAAAATAATTAATTTTATTCCCCTCTCTCCTAACTAAAATAAATGCACAAGTAGGCACATAAAACAAAACCAGCAGTGAATACACTGTCTTACCTACAGAACAACCATTCAAACTATAATCATTGACTCTCCTATTGAGTTCCAACCACTGGTTTTCTCTAGAGGGAAGGATTCTCCAACTTCTCACCAATCGACCCCACCAGAACTTCATTTACTCATTGGTATCTTACCATCTAGCTTTCGGTAGCAGTCAGATTAGGCAGGGTTATGCTATCGTCACAAACAAATTTGCATTAGCTTACAAAAGCAGAGTTCCATTTCTCACTCATGGTTCATGTTCTAGTGCACTGACCACACAGCTCTGCACCACTTCTGACTCTGGGACTAGCCAGAAGGAGTAGTCTCTGTCTGGAACACTGTGGGCATTACAGCAAAGAAACAGAGTTTGGCAAAGTATGAACTTGCTCTCAAAACTTCTACCTGGGTGTGACACTTATCACTTCCATTCATCTTCACTGGCCAAAGCAAGTTACCTGGACAAGCCAATCTTCAGTAAGGTGGGGAAGTGGATATTGAGCAATATAGCAATGTAATCCATCACATATTCCTATTGCAACCCTTACTGATTCTTTTTTTTTCCCTGAATTACAGTAGATTCTAGTTTTCTAAGGTTAATGTAAATTGTCTTTATCATGCTTCCTCCTTCTTTCTGTATTATTCCTGATTAGTTTTGTGTGAAGTTTGGTACTGAACATGTATAACTATTCCAAAGAAGTTGCACATTATAAAAAGGCTAAATTATTTATTTATTTTATTTATTTATTTACCAAAGTTGGGTTATCAGATCTCTATGTGAATTCATTCTAACATAAATTCTCATGAGTTTCTATAATATTTCTCCAACTCTCTATTTGACAAGTAAATGTAGCTCCTAATCGTCTAAGTATTTTGCTCCAGGGAGCCTGGCATTTATAATAATTTTACACTTTGTGTTTTCATAAATACTTGCCAATAAAATGATTAGAATAAACTGACAGCATCTCCTAGGATAAAAATAATAACCTTCAACCTTAGACCTACCACCAAACTGTTCTGCAATGTGACAAAGGGCAAGTCTATGTCTTTGGGTTTAGAAAGTGTTGATGTCACTCTTAATGGAATTGGTGAGATTGAAGAATGTTCATTATTTAATAAATGTAATGGGCTCTGAAAGCATCCTGCAGCTCATGTGCCTTATAATGCCAAGTCACCAAAATCTAGGAGAAGGGTAAAATTACTTTGGAAGTTATTCTTTCCATGAGTCAGGGAAAAAACAACTTTTGCATAATTTACCTTGCATATAGTTTCCAAAATCACATTAACCAATTTGAGTTCGTAGAGTAATTTTACCCAATTTATCTATGCTCCACCTTAATTCAGTGTCCTGTCCCCATGAAGTGGACCAGAATCAGAACTCATGTAAGGCAAGTTACTCTCTTCTGGGGGCTTCATAAAATTCACTGTTTTGCCAAAATCCATCGATAGCAGTGTTTCTCAACTTAGGGAGCTTTTTTGGATAATCTTTTTCTAATCACCCACACGCAATTTCAATACCACAGATAATATTATATGGCTGATTGCTTATTGTATGTGTATCTGTACTTTGTACATTAAAAAAGTAAGAGCCAGGGCAGCTGGGTGACGCAGTCAGTTTAGTGTTGGATGCTTGGCTTCAGCTCAGGTTATGATCTCAGTGTCATTTGATCAAGCTCTATATTGGGTTCCATGCTCAGTGCAGAGTCTGCTTAAGATTCTCTCTCCCAGGGTACCTGGGTGGCTCAGTGGGTTAAGCCTCTGGCTTTGGCTCAGGTCATGATCTCAGGGTCCTGGGATCAAGTCCTACATTGGGCTCTCTGCTCAGCGGGGAGCCTGCTTCTTCCTCTCTCTCTGCCTGCCTCTCTACCTACTTGTGATCTCTCTCTATGTCAAATAAATAAATAAAATCTTAAAAGAAAAAAAAGATTCTTTCTCCCTCTCCCTCTGCCACTACCCTGAGTGCGCTCGCTCTCTCTCTCAAATAAATAAATTTTAAAAAAAAAGAATCATTGTTTTTTTTTCCCCCTCCCTTGGAAGTAATATTGCCCTACACGATCTTGAGGACAGATGCGTTCCTCTGCCACATACTTCCACCTTTTTTATGCTTACATCGGAATTTTCTGCTCTTCTTTCTCAGCCTTGGCCTTTTGCATTTTCTCACCTCAGGATCTTTGCTCATGGGATACCTTCTTTCTGGAATAATCTCTTCATTTCTGTTGAGTCCAACTATTTTTCAAAAACCAGATCAACCCCTAATCCCTCCAAGTAGAAGTTTTTCCAAATGCTAAATCAACCTCCCTCCTCCTAGAATGTTTACCTTTAATAGAAGACATTTTCTCTGCTATAATAAAATATTTCAGTCTACTTTAGACTAACATTATTTAAGTCCATGACCCCCTCACTAGATTATAAGCTGACAGGTGGCAAAGACTATTCATCTATGGATCTCCCATTATTCAGAGGGAGTGCTCAATAAATAATTGTTGTATTGAGTTTATTAATTTATGTTCAATTTTTTTCCAGCTAGTGCTTCATATTAAAATGACTTCAGCTGCCTAAGAGTTCATGTTGTTATTTATATGGGTATATAGACATAGATGTGCACATACACAAGTGCCATCTAGCAGGGAAAATGGGTTATTCCTTCAGCCCTTCATCTTCTACACATCAGAAGTTGGAAAGTTCCCTGGATCTATCAACAGCATCACTATTCTCTATGTTGCACAGGCTCAAAATTTCAGAGGCACATTAATGCCTACCTCTCCTTCATCTCCCATATCTAAGTGGTTGCCCAAACTTGTCGATTCTTCATTTTTCGTGAATCTCTGATTTTTGCTTTTCTCCAGGATCCCACTGCCAGCACCTTATTCTAAATCTATGACATCTTATTTACAGTCAACTCCTCTATCCATAGTTCAAGTTTTTCCACATCACTAGTCATAATGATTCCTCAATCCTTCTTACACAGGGTTATCTTCCTGAAACATAGACTTTGATCTTACTCTGTTGCTCAGCTGCTTAAGAAACCACAGACAATTCAGAGTAAGTCCAACCAACTCAACATTATTGCCACAGACTGAGTCAAGTCCTGCCAAAACGCATATGTTAAATTCCTACTCTCCAATGTGATGTTATTTGGAGATGGGGCCTTTGCAAGGTAATTAGGTTCAGATGAGGTCATAAGGATAGGGCCTTTGTGATGAGATTAGTGCCCTTGTAAGAAGAGACACCAAAGAGCCTGCTGTCTCTTTCTTGCTCTGCTGTGTGAGTATACTGCAAAAAGGCGCCATCCACATACCAGAAAGAGCTCTCACTGGAATCTAGCCAAGCCATCATCCTGATCTTGGCCTGGAAATCCAGCCTCCAAAACTGTGATAAAATACACTGCTATTTTTTAAGTCACCCAGTCTATGGTATTTTGTTATGGCAGCCTGAATAGACTAATATAATCTTTATAATCCTGCTTCAAATGGCCTTATCTAATCAACTCTGACAGGTGAGGCTCCCCATAAGGAATGTTCAGATCCAGCTAGGCCTACATCCTTTCACACACATGCTAATATGGAATTATCTCTACTTAAGTTAGTTAAAATGTTTTTCAGATTAATTGGTTATAATAAATATTGTTATTGTTTAGATAACCTTTTCCACAGAATGTTTTTGCTGAAGTGGTCTATAAGGCTCAACAATTATAAAATGTATAGATTGCAGGGTCTGCCCTAAGCTAAGAGAAGCACGCTTGTATTTAAATTCAAAATACATTAGCTTCTCATACCAAAAGTAACAAAAAGAGGGAGAAATTTGATCACTCATATTTATGCATTTAACAAATATTATCATTCATCTTTCATAAGCCAAACCCTAAGCTAGACGTTATCAATATGATAGTCAAAATGGATAATTCTGGCCTTCCTGAAAACTACAGTTTAGTCTGATGGATGAATCCAGCTCTTTTTTGTAAGCTAGTGTGGAAAATTGCTTCATTTGCTTGAGAATAGAACTGCATGCGGTTCACATTGGGGCCACAGAGAAGCTGTTAAGTGGTTTGCTCAGAATGCCTCCTTTTATTTCCATTCTCTGAGGCTGCTGGTCCTTCTCTTCATCTGTTTCCTTCACTACCTTCTTCTGTATACATAAATGGAAAAGTTCTCCCCTCACTGAATTTTTCCTTATTCACCTACAGAGGAAAAAGACTGAAGAGACAACTCTCCACTGCGCTTTCTCAAGAATATTCTGAGATGCCGTGGGTTTTCTGGGAAACTCATAGTAGAAACTATGATATTCAGGATATAAAGGATGTTTTCATGTCTGAGGATTTACTCCCTATGGACCTTTTAAAATGAACTAAGGAGAACAGTAGAGATCTAAGAAATTAAACTTTGCCTCACATTTTAGAGGATAATTTTTTCTTTCTAAAGTTAAAACCTATGCCCTACAAAAGATTTTAATTTAAAAAAAAAACTTTAAATTCAAATCTATGAATTCCTTTTTTGGAGTTCATGTAACCTCAAAGAGATGTAATGTGCTTTATTTCCTTTTGTGAGAATGATTTTGCATATTATATGTGTCCTCCAATGTCACAAAGCATTCCGTTCATTTTGATGACATAGTCTTCTACTTAGCCAATTTTTATCCAAAGATCAAATGCTAAACTATGATAGCATCACCGACAGCCAAACCCAACTCCACATAGAACCTCATTGTCTAACTGAGGTTATTCATAGCTGAAACAGGGTTGTGTCGTTCACTACCTTTCTGTCTTTTAGGAACATAAAGAAGGTCTACCCCTGTGAGTTCCCTCTCACACCCTATGCATGTCTTGCACATCTTTGCAGAGGCAATTACCCTTCACCAGTGTACCTGCGGTCCCTCACATGGGAGGAGCCTCACTATGCAGCAGTCTTGCCATTTTAAAATCACAGACTAGGTAGAAAATACATGAATTACACAGGTCTTCTAGTGCTATGGAATTCAAGATAAAAAACCTTCCTGGGAGAAGCAGCAAAATGCTGAAAACTTGTTTTTTATTGAGCTGTGCACACCACAGAGAAAGAACAGAGAGGCAAGAAATCTTGTTTCTAAAGACCAAATTCTTAGACAATCTTAATCAGGTCTCTGGCAGTTTTTTCACATCATTTTCTTCTTCTCTAAAATAGAAATAACAAAGTTTCTCATTTCAAATGTCCTACAAAGAGCAAAGCCTTGGCCTTTCCAGAGCGAAGCTCAAAGTTGAATATTTTTTATGTATTATATTTTAAAAATATATTTAGTTCAAAAAATAATAGCTATAAATTATTGAATTTACTTACTGAGTATCAGATACTTTGTTAAATTCTATTTCACCTTCCCTACAACCCTTAGTGGGTTTCATTATTATCCTTATTTTACAGGTTAGAAAATTAAGGCTTATGCTTTACTTACAATAAATACAAAAGAGGACACACAGCTAATAAATATTGAAACCATGACTTTAACCAATGTTCTTTAACCACATACAATATTGCATCTCTGTAATTTTCATTACACTGCCATGTCGGAGGAATGAAACTTCACTGGAGCTTCACTGCCATGACCAGTCCCAATTCCAGCCCTACTGCTAACTCACTAGCTCTACCCTAGAAGCAGACAGAAGTCATTCAATACATCAGGCAGAACCAAGTGGATGAAGTTGCATACCATATTGGTTAAAAATGAGACTACCATGTCTGGATGGCTCAGCTGGTTAAGTGTCTCACCTTTGATCTTAGTTCAGGTCTTGATTTCAGAGTCATGAGTTCAAGCCCCATGTTAGGTTCCATGCTGGGCATAGGAGCCTACTTGAAAAAAAAAAAAGAGAGAGAGAGAGACTGACAGACTTACTCCTATGGGAGCCTGAGCTCTCTATTTAGCCTTCTCGTGTTTTGTTTTGTCATCTGTGAAATGGAAATGAGCATAACAATATCTATTTAGAGGGTTATTGTAAATATTAAATGAGATAATCCCCATAAAGCACTTAGTGACTATATGTGCATCAGTTATTGTTAATATAGTCAGTTAATATATGAAGACTGTATCCTTTTAAGCTTTGTATTCTCAGTGCCTACTTAATGCCTGACATACAGTAGATTCTCAATAATTAATAAATTAATAAAAATAAAGTAGGTAGGGGCTCCTGGGTGGTTCAGTCCGTTAAGCATCTGCTTAAGGCTCAGGTCATGATCCCAGGGTCCTGTGATCAAGTCCCGCATTGGGCTCCCTGCTCAGAGGAGAGCCTGCTTCTTCCTGTCCCTCTGCCTGCCACTGTGCCTACTTGTGCTTTTTATCTCTCTGTCAAATAAATAAATAAAATCTTTAAAAAGAATATGTCAAGATTCATTGTCAAAGGAGTGAAAGCTTACTCCAAAACCAGGTTTTGTAGCAAATGTGAACTCAGAGAGATGACCAAATTCAGATGATCAGTTACTCAAAGGAAAGACAGCATGTGCAAGCAGAGTAAACATGGCCATTAGGACTAAGAGCAAGATCAAGGGCAAAGCTAGCAGGAGCTAAAGCAGAAAAAGCAGGGCATTGGCATACGGGTACATTTATCAGATTATAAAAGGTGACTTGTCTGCCTTTCCTCTTCCCTGCCTTCTGCAAACAAACATTTGCTGGGTACTTTTTTTGTATCCAGAACCATACTGGGCTCTGAGATTACAATTAATAAAACCATTAGAATTACTTAATTTGCTTATTTCTTTGCATGCTTATTTGAACAGCAAAGCAGGCCATTACTAATGTAGTTAGAGGGGGACTACTCCTGTCTTGATTTCTACTGAGCCATTAGTATGATCTGTACCAAACTGAGAGTGAAACAGATCACCATGCACAGAATTTCTCCCCACCAAAAAGTTACAGTAGTTTCCCAACCTATAGATCCACCTCACTCATCTTGAAAATATAAAAAGGAGAAAGGGAGAGAGAGAATGAAAGTGGGAAAATATCTGGGAGGGGATTTCTTCAGAGAAAGCCATGCTTTGAGCTTTCTCCCACCTACTCAGGACGGAGAAGTGGTCTAGTACTATCTCATGTCTCTCCAGCATAGCAGATGTACTTCCCGTGGCACCTAGTTGACAACTAGATTTTCCCTTACAATTGATGGGCACAGAAGACTGAAGCTTGACTCAAACCTCAGCTAGCCAGAATGACTTGTGGCAGGGTGGACCTGTTGGCATGGAGCTTCTCTCTCAAATTTTTGTTGGGACGAGAGATGTATGAATATTTCTGGTGGATGAGATGTGAGTCCCTCAGTAGACAGAGCTACCATGGCGTCAGAATGAGCCCAGTGAGGCAGGGACACCTGGACAAACAAAGAAATTCCAGGAACAAGAAGCTAGAAGACACTTGATTCCTATGGACTGTGGAAGGGAGTCAAAGTGACCATGCACTATGGAGATAGATTTGAGAGGGTCAACAAACCTAAATGTGAGAGGTCTCCAGGGATGAGAAGCCCAGAGGAACCCACAAAAATGCCCAGCAGAGAGAATCACATTTGAAAAGTACTCAGCCCAGAAGAGCCAGTTTATGACCTTTTCTGTCCCCTTCCACCTGCCTTCCCAAACCTCAGTAGAGTCAAGAACAAGTTCAAAAAACTGGAATGAGAAGAGTGTTAAGGAAGAGGAAAGCACAAAGCATAGGAAGATAGAAGCCAGCAATGTCTCTTCCATCATGTCTATCAACTAGAAGAAGGCCTGAGTTGGAAAAAGGGAAAACATCTGATACTGAATCAAGTTCATTGTGTATTAACATCTTAGACTTGGCAACTCTGATTTATTTATTGAGACTTGGTTTATTTCTTAAAAGAGTTGGTAGGGTATGTTAATAACCAAGTAAGAGCAGAAAAATTATGGAACCTACCCAAGTTCTGATTCACTAGCAAGAGATAATTACTCTCATTGCATGTCTGAAATAAAGCTGAGGGAGACAATAATGAAGTTGTGTTTTTGTTATGTGTCATGAGTCATGTTTCCCCGCAAAGTCCTGAATCTCACAACTAATCTGTCTCAATCTCCTCCATCTTCTCTCTCTTTCTCCCACTCCCCTTCCTCCTCCTTCTTCTTGTCTCTCACTCTCTGCCCGCTCCAATCCTTCTCTCTCCCTCTTATCCATGCATCTGTCTCTCTTTCTTTTTCAAGGATCTTTGGAATTATCATTAAAAATAATTAGAAATAATTGACATTATAGCATACCAAAATAGGTAAGTGACATTCCCAACACAATCTAGTTTGAATCCTCTGTTAGTCTGTGTTCTGTTGCAGAGAGCAGAACATGCACATAAAACAGTTAGTCCAAATAGAGCCTTGCACATAGTAAGTACTCAATGAAGAAAAGCTATTATTACTTTAAACACCACCTCTTGAACTTACTAAGGGACAAGTCATCTTGAGAATCACTCACTGTTTCTTTTCAGATGCTGTTCTGCCACTACTTACAAAGAAATGCATTGTATTATGCATTCTCTTTCAACTCATACCTTTTGTTTGCAGATACCAAGCCTCTTTCCAATCATTAGAAATAATAAATCACATTTGTACATTCCAAACTCTGAAGGAAGTTAAATATTTACAAAGTTCTGCATGGCAAATAAAGAACAATTCACTGAGACAGGCCCTTAAGAATGATTCTTTGTACATTTTTAGAAAACTCTATCAGAAATTTGGCCTGAATACTATAGCAATAATTCATCTGACCTTTAATGTTATCACTGCTTTTAACTTTCTCAGATCCATGCAAGAATAAAATGCAGCAAGAGCAACAGGAGCTGCTAGTAAACTAGCATTTTTCTATAGTGTAAACTTTTGATGGTCCCAACTGCAATCACCTAAAAGACGTAGCAGGGTGAATCAGATTCTTTTTCCATTTTCCTTCTGCCTTTCCCTGCTCCAAAGTCAAATGGCAAAAAATGCGCAACTTCCCAGCCATCTAATGTTACCAGAAAATCCTAAATTTTCTGGATTTTTATGGAAGCATACATCCTTAAAATCCAAAATCCAAGTAACTAACAATTTTGTGAATTTTTTGTAGCTTACAGAGCACTTCCACTACTCACCATTCTTCCAACGCTCTCCCTTCCTCCATGAGCTAGACTTTAACATCCTAATTTATACATTAGGCAACTGCAGAACAAAGCCAACCAACCATCAAGAGCTGGGTTATAACTCAACTATTAGACTTCTGAACTTTGTTCATTTTAGTATTTCATGCTTTCTTAGCCTCTTCAAAAAAATATTTTCTGCTCTTTACTGAAAGTTGATCAACTATAAGGATGTGAAGTGATTCCACATTTAGGACTTGTGCGGAGGACAGAGGAAACTCCAGTTCTTCTTTTACAGTTATTGAATGATCAGAAGATGCAGCAAATACTCTCTGGGCTTTTAGGTTTCTTCCAGTAAAGTAGACATTCTCATTGGAGGTAATGAGAACAGGAAGGGAACAGATGAGGATGGAGAAATGTATCAGCTAACTCATCTTAAAAGTAGAGCTGACTGCAGCCTTTCCAAGCGTGTGTTTTACTATAGACCTTGGCAGATGGCCTGAGCAAATTCAGAGAGGCTATGAAAAAATGGCTAGGGAGATCCCAACAGAACACTCAAAAGCACCTCCTGCTAGCTCCAAATCCAGCATTTGGCAGGGCTGGGCAGCTTCAGACATTGAGTCTATCAGTCAACAACTTCACTGTGGGCTGAGGAGGTGGAGATGCAGTGTGGGCTTATCTGGAAGGCTAAGAGATCTAAAGAAACGGAGAAAGCATCTATGAAGTGTTTTGAGCTCTTCAAAGATAAACACTGTTACTCAAAATTGCCATCAGCCATGACTGGTTGTGGCACTAGAAGGGAGATGTTAATTGTGTGTTACAAGTAGGTTTGTTTTGCTTACATCTATAAGGATAGTGACTGATAAACCTGACTCACCAGATAGACACAGTAATCTCATTCTCCTTAGTATACAACAGAAAAGGTTTTGTCTTAACCAGTGTTGTTTTCTCTTTCTATGCCATACCTTAAAGATTGCTCACCTTCATCAGCTGCATTGTGAGCTGTGCTTTCCCTTTTTCTCAAATGCCTACAATGAGGAATTCTACCTCCAGATAGGAGTTTACCTTCTTCCCCCTTTAGCCATCTCCTTATCTTTCTTTTAATTAATATTTCCTTCCCATCTACCCCTACTTCAAGAGGCAGATATGTCCAAATTTAAGCTTAAGAAATAGAAAAGATTTGAATTGACAAATATGGTAATCATGAGTAATGTTTCTGAAATATTTAATTTACAAAAGATTAACAGAGTCTTATAAATATTTTCCAAAGTACATTTAAAATTTATTTAATCTATTTTTTGAAGTATATTATCAAGTACTTTTCCAATTGCATAAAATGAGTTCCACTTATATAATCTTCTTTTAGATAATCATTAGGTAGCCAAATAAAGAAGTAAATAAAATCAGAATTCATTGTCAGTATTGCATTATCATGTTCTTAGAGTGTATTGGCTTCAGGAATGTCATGAAGGGGATAATACTAGATCAGTCAATGGATTTCATGAAAATTATAACTACATTTTAATTTGGACTTCACTACAAAAATCATTTCAGGCCCTAATTATTTTTCGGCATGGAACAATTTTGTCATTCCTCAACATACTGAGCCTGGTGATCTATTAAACAGAAGGGGTGGATTATTTGAATTCTCCAGTCTACAAAAAGGCCATTCCACTCTATTCATCTTTCAAAATTACAAATCTTTGTGAAAAATATACTGGAAAAAAGCTTTGAACAGTTATTTCCTAACTCTTTTCAAGGCATAATGTCTTGCTCTTAGAATTCTTTCAACATACAAACTAAAAGCCAGTTTTAAATTTGTCAAATCCCCTCTGTGTGCCTCTTTTCCTAAGCCCATCCAGCCATGGAGATAAATTGCTATGCTCATACCATCAGGTTTAAAATTCCATCCACAGGGACACCATAGGTGAGTTCTATTGCAGAAAGAATTAAGCTTGGCACACACATGAAAGCTAAATTCCCTATTAGGTCAGTCAGCAAAAGAGAAATTTATCTTCCTTACAAAAAACAAAAACAGGGGCACATGGATGGCTCAGTCAGTTAAGCACTGGACTCTAAATTTCAGCTCAGGTCATGATCTTGGGATCATGAGATTGAGCTCTGCATCTGGCTCCATGCTCAGTGGGGAGTCTGCTTGAGATCCTCTCTCCCTCTCCTTCTGCCCCCTAAAATAAATAAATAAATATTTTTTTAAAAAAAGGCAAAAACAAAACCCTGTACCTAATGTGGAACCAGTTTTATATCTCCACTTTTCTTTCCTTTAAAGGCTTTAAAAGTAAGGATCAATGTGTTTCAATAAATTGAGGGCCAGGTCAAAGTGAGGTCACAATCTGCTAGGAAGGAGATATTTTGCAGTATTAGCATTACCTGGTTAAGAAAGTTATAAAGAAAAACTATACATTTTTCCAGTTTCCAGATCTGATAGACTTGTGGGAAAATATATGATTAGATAGATAGATAGATAGATAGATAGATAGATAGATAGATAGATATAATGAAGAAATCCCTCCTCACCTGCTGAAAAGCTCTAAAATTATGTGTATGTTTACACTGCCCTAGCTGGACCCATATCAACTTATTTCCTTAACATAAAAAAAAGAAGAGAGTATATATCAAGGTATACTCTTTTGTCCACTTCTATCTAGTTCTGACCCAGTATTTAGACATCAAAAATTTATAGTTTTTTTATTTTCCATTTCTAGATCACTCTGAGATTATTAAACATTCAGCAACACTCAATCGATCTCCTTCAGAAAGTCTAGAAAAAGCTCGCTTGAGAGAAACCAGTCATCCTCTGTTTCAATCTTCTGAAATCTACCCAGATCAAAATCTGTTACCACCAGCAGGTTGCAGGCATGCTTAGTACCACCCTCTTTAGTTGCAATTACAATATTTACCACCTTTTGTTGTTGTTTGCCCATCCACTAACTCAACGCAGCCTAACAAACAGACTTAGGGCAAAACTACCTGTATGTTAAGAAAAAAAATCTAATATTGAAGCTCTCTCTCCACTTGCTCTCTACTGATCACATTAATCAACCTTTTTTTCTTCTTCTATGACTTCTCCAAATGTTCAAATAACAACGGACAAGAACTTCCACGCAGCATCTTTCCTTTTAGATAATAGTAAACAGTGTAATTGTTGGCATCATGATGGTCAAGGTCAAGCAGGCAAAAACAATGATTCCTTCATGATGTGCCTTCTAGAAATACATCACCAGCCTCGTGCCATTAGGAACGTTGGTCCTGAATTAGAAGAAAGGCCAACATTTTAAATTATGCACTGGAAAATTCTGGGAAAATATCCTTCACTGAATCCTCATCCCCTTCATTTGTTCTTTCTTTCCTCCATTCCTGTTGATCCTCAGTGTGAATCTTCTCTCTTTAAAGTTCTATGGCAGCCACTTCCAACCTCATTGCTGAGTTGTTGCCAGAAGTAGTAACAGGTTCATGAAAAGAGCAACTGCAGAAATCACTTGGAAATATTTCCTTTCAAGGAATGCTCTGACAGAAATAACCTTCAATCCCTGGTTTCACCAATGTCCTGAGATGCATGTAACGTCAGTCTTAGGCTGTGTTCTGAAGACTTAGAATAGGCATCCTGACAATTTACTCCACAGAATCCTGGAACTTCTAGAGTTCCCCTAGGGGCCACACCAAAGACAAAGGTAGGGCATATCTACAACTTCTGTAACCCATCACACACACACACACACACACACACACACACACACACACTACACACAATGCCACATCCGATTTAGTTCTGGTTTTTTGGGTTTGTCTTTTTTTTTTTAATTTTGAATTTCTATGTAAGATTTCCTTGGGGAAAAAGGATTGTATTGTTAGGAAAAATTACTGACTCAAGTTTAATCTCTATATTTTATAAATGAGAAAACTGAAGAGAGTAAATTATTTTCCCAAGGCCACATAAATAATGAGTAGCCAAGCAAGGTCTTGAATCCAGAGCCTCTGAGTCTATATCTAGCCTCTTTTTAGCACTTTCTTATTTTTCTTCATGTCAAGAAGTCAAATGTTTACCTGATGTGTCTACTTCTATGACCTACATTAGTTTATCCAAAATAAGGCAAATTGATGATCAAACTATTAATTCCACCAATCATGTAAACTGAATAAATAAAAATAAATAAAACTAAACTTTCTTCTCCACAAATTTTTTTAAATATTCCTAAATCCCTTGGTAGAACCCTCCTTCTAGTATTTATTCTGATAAATGTCAATAAAATCAAGAAAGAGTCCATGTATAGATTCCTGTACATCTGCTGAGGCAAGGTAATTATGTGGTCGAAGTTTCTGAAAAGTAACCACTTGAGGAGGGGGAATAGGGAAATAATATGACTAAGGCTTAGGAAGACACAATTTTATTTTTAGTTCATCAACATTGTCTATAAATACAAACTGATCATGGAAGTGAAAGGAACCCAGAGAAGTAAGCCCTGCATTCAGGGCCACTTTTTCTGGAGACTTCTGCTTCTTTTAGGAAAGACACTGAGATCCTGAACAGAGATTCTGGAAAACTTAGAGGCTAAAGGAACAAACTTTCTCTGGTGAAATACTTTATACTTTGGGTTCTAATCTCAAAGGGCTGAGTCTAGGAAGAAGGATAAACCAGAAATAGTTCAACCTTTGCAGGGACTGAAACACAACTTCATATCATATTAATTTCTATAATTAGAATGAGTTGATCTGAGATGGCTAATGCTTCTACACTCTAGCCAAAAAAATAAATAAATAAATACAATTAGTAAGGCCAGGGATAGCACTATCATATGCTTCAAATTAGTATTATAGTTTTCATTATACATTGTTCAGCACAATCAAAAGTAACAAGATAATGTAATTAAAAACCAAAAGAAATAAGAGAAAACAGATTTAAGAGATCCAGATGATGAAAATTTTATACATAGACTTTAAGGCTTTATTAATATGTCAAAAAAAAGACCAAAAAGATACGAAGAATTTTGACAAAAATATAGAAACTATAGAATAAAACCGAATGGAAATTCTGGATGTGAAAAATACAACTGATATTAGAAACTCAATGGATGACTCTAAAATTAAATTATGCACAGCTGAGGACAGAAATGATGAACTAAAAGCAAAATTTGAATAAAATGATCAAAATGAAGCATGGAGAGATAAAAGTAGAGAAAATACAGAAAAGAGGGTAAGCAATATAGGAGATATTATAGTGAGAAAGTCTAACTACTTATAACCGAAATCCCAAAAGAACAGAGAGATAATGGGGGCAAAAAGTAGGAATTCCAAAGTTTCTGAGAAAGTGTCTTTCAAAACAGTTAAAATCAGCTAGTTTCAGCAGTATCTTTTGCAACAGCCAATGCTAAAATAAAATGATAGAATCGTTAGTCAAGGCCCCAAATTTTTATAACTAGCCTAAATTGTCATTTCTCTAAAATCAGAAGACAACAGTGAAAGTTATTCTCCTTACTTGTTTTAACTGAAATAAATAGGTATTGAAGTATATGAGTTATATTAATGTCTTACCTTTTTAGTGATAAAAATGTTTTAATATATTTATTTTATATATATTTTTTGTTTTAGTGCTTATAAACATGATGCTTACTAGCCTATAAAAATCCAAAGCAAAAAGTATCTTACAATTACTTTAGGTAAACTTTCAAATATAACTTAAGTTTCAAGGAACAAGACACAGCAAATATTTGGTACACTCCTCAGTTAAATATTCTTATCAAACTAAATGTGACCAAGAGGAAACTGAACCCTGGGGAATTTTTGCCTAGTGATGTGGGACTAAGTAATCAATTGGAAATAAAAAGTCAGTCCCTGGGGATATTTGTAGTTGTAAAAGCAGACTTTTAATATTAAGATGTGTTCAAATTTCACAACATTCCTCTCTTAAAAGTTGCTGATAAAAATTTTGCAATTCTGAGTCATTATAGAGAGGTGTCTCCTGTGGAAGCCAACTGACTGAAGGCTTACTTGGATTCTATTTGATATTCCAAGAAGTGAGCTTGACTGGACAGTTATCTAGCAGTACTTGCTTTCGAAGTTGAGGGAACTCTGATCATAAATTGCCTAACTCATTTAAGAATGAGTATCTCTGGCACACCGTTTGGTGCCAAAGTTACCTGAACGGACCCAAAAAGCTGAGTCATTTACTACCCACTCACTAGTCACATGACGTCAACATTGGTAAATTTTTTCCATTATCATCTTAGTAATATTCATTTTCTTGACTTAACTGAGAGAAAGGAAAATTGATTTGAGAAAGGAAAATCTACAGTGCTTCTGCATATTTGTGCTTTATTTCATCAAGCTTGTTGAACTGTGCTCAACAAAATAACACACAAATGTAATTTCTTTACAATTCCAACACATTGTAAAAGGTCACAAGATTCCACAACAGTACTGGACTGACCAGACGACAATAACAAGAGGTCCCTTTATATCATGTGGTAATTCTATTGTTGCATAGAGAATGAAATTCAATGCCAAAATAATTATAGAGGCAACTCTGTGATAACAGTGATTTCAAAAAGGGTTCTCTTTGGAAATTTGAAAAAAAATTTGAGGCCCATCAGAGATTAAAGAGGAAAGAAAATATAATTCTGAACAGAGACAAAGCAAATATTTAAACCTAGCCATAGAACATAGTTCATGTCAGGGCCAGCAGATGAGAGGTCAACAACACTAGAACTAGAATCTAAAACAGGGTTCACAAGTCAGAACAAAAGTCAAGCTAAGAAAGATAAGGAGCCCAGTTCAGACTCTTTCCACACACAAACATGAAACTATTAAATGAACAAGGATATTGGGCACCCTGTCTCCTTTATGAAAGGAGAACAGACTGATAATGTTGGCCCTGGGATAATGCCAATGTGGGTCAATAGGTCACTCTGCTCCCATCTATCACGGGACCATATCGGCACTTAGGTATTGGCAGGACAATGTTTCCAATGTTAGTTCTGTGTAGCAGAATCTGTCATCTAATGCAAAGCCTTCTTAGTTGACAAAGATGATCTAGTCAAAATAAAAAGTAGACAAAGCATGCAATTACAGGCAGTATTTGTTGGATTTCACTAGATAAACAAACTCACTACAGCATGTACTTAGTGTATATTTCCTGAATAAAGGCTGAGAGAATAGAGAATCCATTCACATTTCAGGAATCACACTACAGAGACAATAGAGGCCATCGAATTCTGCCTCTCACTCATAGAAGGAATAGCTCTCTACAACTTCCCTGGTTAATGCGCAAGCACCCTCAACCCAAACACTTCTGGAAAAAGGACTGGGTAAATTCATAGGATTGTCGATTCTACCTTTTTTGTCCCTTTATAAAATTAGATAATTAATATATTCACAGGGATCAGATTTTTTAAATTATAAAATACTAGCAAAAAGTCTCCCTCCAACACAACTGCCTAATTCAACAACTAAGTTAAATTAGTTAGACCAGCAACCCCACTGTACCCCACCCTGCAACAAAGAACCAACATTATAAATGTCCTGTTTATTCTTCCAGAGGTTTAATGCACTCAAAGGTGAATGTGAATATTTTTTTTTCCAGTTCCACTTTAAGGAGTTCTAGTTATTAGAAAATACTCATTTGCTATGATTCTAATTTGGCTTCCTTTTATTGAACTGAGAACTTATAGCAATTATGTTCAAAGACATTAAATAGTATTAAATTTGAACATATATGAGTGTTTGTACACTACCTTAAATGCTTTACAGTTATTTTCCTACATTATCCTTACAAAAATCCTTACAAAAAATAATGTAGGTATTCTTTTCATTATAAAGGAAATAAACCCTTGGCACAGAAAAATCAGCAAATGGCAATACAGATTAACAAAAATATCCTCTGACTTTTTTTCTTCTTCTCCATCTTCCCTAATGCTCACATCTACACTGATATCATCTTTTTCCTCTTAAATTCTGCCATGTTCACCTCTAAGGAGCCATGGAATCAATACCAACCTCTCAGTTCCTTAACCCACATAGGCTTTAGAATAAACTTTGGAGACAGATCCAAATTTGAGTAAACTTTCACCATTCATGAACTATGTGAATCTGGATTCTGTCCTTGCCTCTCTGAAAGTAAGAAATTGTGGGTGGGGTGGGGTGAGTATGAGGGAGCACAATGGAAAAAACTCTATAGATTTTTATAACCAAAAATTTATGATTCTGAACCATAAGTGGGTACCCAGCTTATTTTGTCCCTTCTTAATATATTCTATGGTGATTAACCCAAACCATTGTCATTTTCTTTTTTCCTCCTTACCTCATGTCTATCACCCTCATTATCAGCATATCAACTTCAAATAATACTATATAGGCAAGTGTGACATTAGAAGAAATATATATTTCGTCTCCGCCCCTGGTTCCCAACACACAGCTCCTAAAACCCTTGTAATTTCCTAAGAGATATAGATATTAGGAGTGTCATTTTTTCCTAATACTTCAGTATTTACTTCAGTTCCTGACACAGAGCTCCTAAAGTGTTTGGAATTTCCTGGGTGATTTTTTAAAAAAATGGTAATGCCATTCTTTTAAAGTCTATTAATGACAAATAACTCTCTTAGTTTTCCTTAATCTGAGAATGTCTTGATTTCCTCTTCATTTCTTTTGTTCAAATGAGGCAACTGTTAGTGGGCTCCTAGATAGTTTTAGAATGGGGGCTGGTCATCAGAAGACCAAGCCATGATTAAGAGTTGGGAAATTACTGGGGCATCTGGGTGGCTCAGTCGTTTGAGCAGCCAAATCTTAATTTCTGCTCAGGTCATAATCTCAGGGCTTAGGATCAACCCACGTTTGGCCCTGCATCAGGCTCCTCACTCAGTGGGGAGTATTCTTGAGATTCTGTCCCTCTCTCTCTCCCTCTGCTCCTCTCCCTGTTCACTCACATGCTCCCTCCCCCAAATAAAAAATAAATCCTTGGGGTGGGGGGGGGAAGAGTTTGAAACTTTCAGCCCCACCCCCATTCTCTAGAGAAGGAAGAGGATCTAGAGATTGAATTAGTAATTAATCATGCCTACATGATGCAGTTTCCACAAAAATTCCTAACTGCAGAATACAGGGACTTTCCAGGTTGCTGAAAACATCCACATGCCAAAAGGGCGGTGCACTTCAACTTCATGGAGGCAGAACATTCTCTGCTCAGAATCCCCCTGGACCTTGCTGTTTATGCCTCTTCATCTGGTATTGATTTGTATATGATAAATTAATAAGCATAATTAAATCTTTCCCTGAGTTTTTGAGCTGTTTCAGCAAACTATCAAATCTGAGGGAGGTTTGTGGCAAACATCAACTTTGTAGCCATTTTGAACCAAATCATGGGTACCCTGGAGACCCATTACTTGCAACTGGTGTCTGAAGCAAGGACGGTCTTGTGGAACTGAGTCCTTGAGCCTGTGACTAGTTAGTGGCAGAACTAAATTAAATTATAAGATACCCAGTTGATGTCTAGAAAGTTGTAAATTTGTTGGTGGGGAGGGGGGGTAAAAGGAACACACCTATTTGGTATCAGAAGCTCAAAAAAAAATCTCAACAAATTTTTAAAAATCGAAGTCATCCAGAATATATTCTCCAACCACATCAAATTAGAAATCAGTAAGAGAAACATAACAGGGAAATATACAAATTTAGAAACTAAACAAAACAATAATTCATAGATGAAAGAGGAAATATTCAACTACAAGAAAATTTCACCAAACCAAATGAAAACATAAATATATCAAAATTTGTGGATCGTAGCTTAAGAGGGCTGAATGGGGCCTTTATAGTATGAAAGGCATATGTTAGAAAAGAAGAAAAGTTTCACATCAATAATATAATCTCCCACTTCAAGAACCTAGAAAAAGAAGAACAGAAGAGCAAACCGAACTCAAAGTAAGCAAAAGGAAAGAAGTAATAAAGAGCAGAAATCACTGAAATTAATAACAGGAAAACAGAGGGGAAAAAATCAATGAAGCAAAGAGCTATTTTTCCAAAGATCAATAAAACTGACAAGCTGCTAGCAAGCCTCATTGACAAAGTGCAAAAAGAAAAGACATAAATCACCAATACCAGTAATGATATGGAGGATCATACTACAGACCCCGCAGACACCAAAAGGAAAATGGGGAAACTGAATAATTCTACATACATAAATTTGACAAGTAGGAGAAATGAGCCAATTTCTCAAGCTACCACAATTAAATTAATATGAAATAGATAATTTGAATATACCTATAACTATTAAGGAAATTGAATTCACCAACTTAAACCTACCAAAAAAGAAATCTTGATATACAGGTAGTTTCATTGGAGAATTCTACCAAACTTTAAAAAGCAAACACTAATTCTGCACAATTTCTTCCAAAAAAGAATAAGGGAAAGCTAACATTTCAGTGAAGTTAATATTATCTGACAAAGACATTAGAAAAAAGAAAACTACAGACCAACATTCTTCTTGAGCATAGATACACAAATCCTTAATAAAATTGTACCCAATAGAATTCAATAAAATACAAAAGGAATTATACACCATGACCAAGTGAGGTTCATTCTGGCTGATATTTAAAAATCAATCAATATAACCCATCATGTTAACAGGCTAAAGAAGAGAAAACGTTTGATCATAACAATTGATGCAGGAAAAGCATTAAAAAATAATGACTATTCATTCATGGTTTTAAAAAAAACTCTCAGAAAACTAGGAATAGAATGTAACTCCCTCAGTTTAACTATTAAAATCTACAAAAAACTACAGATAATGATGAAAGACTGAATGTACACACATCCATCCCCACCACCTAGATCAAGAACAAGGCAGTGATACTCCTCTCACCACTATAGTTTTGGAAGTTCTAGCTAGTACAAAAAGAAAAAAAAGGGAGTGGGGGAAAGGCAAAGAGATTGGAAAGGAAAAAATAAAACAGCTTCTATTTTCAGATCACATGATTGTCTATGTAGAAAGTACTAAAGAATTTACACAAGAACCTCTACTACCTCCCAGTACTAATAAATGATTTCAGCAAGGTCACAGGACATGAACATACAAAAATCAATTATATTTCTATATACTATCAATGAACAAATAAATGCTGGAATTGATAATGCAATACGTTTACAGTTGCTCAAAAAAATACCAGGTGTAAATCTACCAAAACAAGGACAGAACTTACATGTTGAGAAGTATAAAACATTAATGAAAGAAATCAAAGAAGATCTCTTAAATTAAGAGACATAACATATGCACAGATTGAAACATTAGGCATAAAATGGTGTTACTTCTCCCCAAATTTATATACAGGATTTAACACAATTCTTATCAAAATTCAATAAGATTTCTTATAGATATAGACAAGACTGTTCTAAAATTTATACGGAAAGACAAAGGAACTGGAATAGTTAAAACAACTTATAAAAATTAAAGAGAGAGAGGAGGAAGATGGGAGAGGAGTAGGAGACCTAAATTTCATCTGGTCCCAGGAATTCAGTCAGATTCCTGGGATTCAGTCAGAATCAAACCATTCTGAACATCTACAAGCTGAACAGGAGATCAAAGAGAAGAATAGCAACAATTCTATGAACAGAAAAGCAATCAATTTCTGGAAGGTAGGACATGCGGAGAAGTGAATCCAAGGTGATATTTGGGAAGACAGATTGCAGGGGGAGGGAGCCTCTGTCAGCCACTCACTGGAAAGTGAGAGAGCAGCAGAGCACAAACCCAGAACTTTTAGAAGTCTAGTCCATGGAGGGACATTGCTACAGTGGCTAAGCGGGGGCTTGAGCCCTCATAGGGACAATGTGTTCTCAGGACCCACGGGGTCACAGAAAGACCGGGGTGCCTAAGTGTGGCAGAGTTCCTAGGTACTGGAACAGGGAACCCAGCTGCAGAGATGAAGCTGAGGAGTGGGTTGCCACAAACTGTGATCCAAGGCACGGTTGGGCCAGTACTCTTCGAGCAGGGACCCCACAAGTGGCAGATCTGGGGAGACTCACCTTCCTCCACCAGGAGGAGAGGTGCAGGAGCATGCTGCAAGAATCTGCTGGGTTTGGAGACTCCAAACACAGCTGTGCTACAGAGATAGAAACACTTGGTCACAGTCTGGGTGAGCTCGGAGTGCAGCTGGAGACCAGGGAGACAGGAGGGATTGACTGCTTTTCTGTGAGGGGACACTGAGGAGTGGGGCCCTGAGCTCTTGGCTCCTCTGGGCCAGAGACTAGGAGGCCACCATTTTCATTCCCATCCTCCAAAGCTGTATGGAAAGCATTCAGGGAACAAAAGCTACTGATAGGGAACCCGAGCAGATTACTTAGCCTTACCCCTGGCAAGGGCGGTGCAATTCCACCTCAGGCAATGACATTTGAGAATCACTGCAACAAGTCCCTCCTCCAGAAGATCAGCAAGAACATCCAGTCAAGGCCAAGTTCACCAATCAATGAGAATTGAGGAACTCCAGAGCTAGGGAAAAGTAACACATAAAATTCATGGCTTTTTCCCCATGATTCTTTAGTCTTTCAAAATTAAATTTTTTAGTTTTTTATTTCTATTTTTTTAAGTTTTCCTCTTTCCTATTTTAACCTATTTTAACTATTTTATCTCATCAATACCTTTTTAAAAATCTTTTTTGATTTTCATTTTTATACTCATATTCTATCCCTCCATTGTATTTAACCTTATTTTTCCTATACATATAAGTTTTTCTTTCTTTAAAATTTTAGGATACAGTTTCTTCTAACAGACCAAAACATATCCTAAATCTAGCTTATGGCTTTGTTCTAGTCTCCAGCCTGATCACATTCTCTCCTTTTTTTTTTTCTCCCAACCGACTTCTTATCTTATCAATTCTTTTTTAAAATATTTTTAAAATTTTCATCT
The DNA here is from genome assembly GCA_002007465.1 of Ailurus styani. Lineage (NCBI taxonomy): Eukaryota > Metazoa > Chordata > Mammalia > Carnivora > Ailuridae > Ailurus > Ailurus styani. Next base: position 81,302 of record LNAC01001755.1, read on the forward strand.
TTATGGTAATATTCCATCCCTTCATCATGTTTACCCTTATTTTTGTATATATATAAGTTTCTCTTTCCTTAAGATTTTGGGAGGCAGTTTCTTCTAACAGACCAAAATACACCCAAAGTCAAGTGTGTGGCTCTGTTTATTCACCAGCCTAATTTTTTTTTTTCCTTTCTTCTCCCCTCAGTTTTGGGTCTCTTCTGATTTGGTTAGTGTATATTTTTCTGGGGTCCTTGTTATCCTTTTAGCATTTCGTTCTCTCATTCATCCATTCTTCTCTGGACAAAAAACTAGGCAGAGAAATTCACCTCACAAAAAAGAACAAGAGGCAGTACCAACTGCTACAGATCTAATAGATACAGACATTAGAAGATGATAGAACTAGAGTTCAGAATAATGATTATAAAGGTGCTAACTGGGCTTGAAAAAAATCATGGAAGATACTAGACAATTCCTTTGTGGAGAAAAAAAATCCCTTTCTGGAGAAATAAAAGAACTAAAATCTAACCAAGTTGAAATCAAAAAAATTTATTAATGAAGTGCAGTAAAAAATGGAGATCTTACCACTAGGACAAATGAGGCAGAAGAGAGAATTAGTGATATGGAAGACCAAAGGATGGACAATAAAGAAGCTGAGAAAAAGAGAGATAAACCAATACTGGGTTACAAGGGAAGAATTTGAGAGATAAGTGATACCATAAGATGAAACAATATTAGAATAATTGGAACCCCAGAAGAAGAAGAAAAAGAGAGGGGGGCAGAAGGTATATTGGAGCAAATTATAGCAGAGAGCTTCCCTAATTTGGGGAAGGGAACAAGCATAAAAATTCAGGAGGCACAGAGAACTTCTCTCAAAATCAATAAACATAGGCCAACACCCCATCATCTAATAGTAAAACTTACATGTCTCAGTGACAAAGAAAACCCTGAAAGCAGCTCAGAACAAGAGGTTTGTAACCTGCAGTGGTAGAAATATTAGATTGGGAGCAGACCTATCCACAGAGACCTGGCAGGCCAGAAAGGATCGGCATGATATATTCAGAGCACTAAACAAGAAAAATATGCTGTCAAGAATACTATATCCAGCTAGGCTGTCATTGAAAATAGAAGGAGAGATAAGAAGCTTCCAGGACACACAAAAACTAAAAGAATTTGTAAACACCAAACCAGCCCTACAGAAAATATTGAAAAGGGTCCTCTAAGCAGAGAAAGAGCCTAAAAGTAACATGCCAGAAAGGAACAGAAACAATATACAGTAAGAGTCACCTTACAGGCAATACAATGGCACTAAATTCATACCTTTCGATAGTTACCTTGGATGTAAATGGGCTAAATGCCCCAATCAAAAGACACAGGGTGTCAGAATGGATAAGAAAACAAGACCATCTATATGCTGTCTGCAAGAAACTCATTTTAGAACCAAAGACACCTCCAGATTTAAAGTGAGGGGGTGGAAAACAATTTACCATGCTAATGGATTTTAAGCCAAAGACTATGCTAAGAGATAAGGAAGAACACTATATCATATTTAAAGGGTCTATCCAACAAGAAGATCTAACAATTTTAAATATCTATGCCCTAACATGGGACCAGCCAATGATATAAAACAATTAATGACAAAATCAAACACCTTGACAATAATACAATAATAGGGCACTTTAACACCCCCCTCACTGAAATGGACAGATCATCTAAGCAAAAGATTAACAAGAAAATAAAGGCTTTAAATGACACACTGGATCAGAGGGACATCACAGATATATTCAAAACATTCCATCCCAGAACAACAGAATACACATTTTTCTCTAGTGCACATGGAACATTCTCCAGAATAGATCACATCTGGGTCACAAATCAGGTCTCAACAGAAATCAAAAGATTGGGATCATTCCCTACATATTTTCAGACCACAATGCTTTGAAACTAGAATTCAACCACAATAGGAAAGTTGAAAAAAACTCAAATACATGGAGGCTAAAGGACATCCTACTAAAGAATGAATGGGTCAACCAGGAAATTAAAGAAGAATTTTAAAAATTCATGGAAACAAATGAAGATGAAACACAACTGTTCGAAATCTTTGGGACGTGGCAAAGGTGGTTCTGAGAGGGAAGTATATAGCCATACAAGCCTTTCTCAAGAAAAAAGAAAGATCTTAAGTACACCCTACATCTAAAGGAGCTGGAGAAAGGATGGCAAAGAAAGCCTAAACCCAGCAGGAGAAGAGAAATAATAAAGATCAGAGCAGAAACCAATGAAATAGAAACCAAAAGAACAGTACAACAGATCAATGAAATTAGGAGCTTGTTCTTTGAAAGAATTAATAAGATTGATAAAATCCTGGCCAGACTTATCAAAAAGAAAAAAGACCCAAATTAATAAAATCATGAATGAAAGAGGAGAGATCACAACCAACACCAAAGAAATACAAACAATTATAAGAACATATTATGAGCAACTCTACACCAGCAAATTTGACATTCTGGAAGAAATGGATACATTCCTAGTGATGTATAAACTACCAAAACTGAACCAGGAAGAAACAGAAAATCTGAACAGACCCATAACCAGTAAGGAGATTGAAACAGTCAGCAAAATTCTCCCAACAAACAAGAGCCCAGGGCCAGACGGCTTCCCAGAGGAATTCTACTAAACATTTAAAGAAGAATTGATACCTATTCTCCTGGAACTGTCCCAAAAAAATAGAAATGGAAGGAAAACTTCCAAACTCATTTTATGAGGCCAGCATTACCTTGATCCCAAAACTAGACAAAGACCCCATCAAAAAGGAGAATTACAGACAATATCCTGGATGAACACGGATGCAAAAATTCTCACCAAAATACTAGCCAATAAGACCCAACAGTATATTAAAAGGATTATTCACCACAAACCAAGTGGGATTTATTCCTGGGCTGTAAGTTTGGTTCAACATCTGCAAATCAATCAATGTGATACAATACATTAATAAAAGAAAGAACAAGAACATTATGATACTCTCAATAGATGCTGAAAAAGCATTTGACAAAGTACAGCATCCTTTCTTGATCAAAATTCTTCACAGTGTAGGGAATAGAAGGTACATACCTTAATATCATAATGCCCATCTATGAAAAACACAGAGCGAATATCATTCTCAATGGGGAAAAACTGAGAGCTTTTCCCCTAAGGTCAGGAACATGAAAGGGATGTCCACTATCACCACTGTTATTCAACATAGTACTAGAAATCCTAGCCTCACCAATCAGACAACGAAAAGAAATAAAAGGCTTCTGAATCAGCAAAGAAGTCAAACTCTCACTCCTTGCAGATATGACACTTCATGTGGAAAACCCAAAAGATTCCACTCCAAAACTGCTAGAACTCATACAGGAATTCAGTCCAGTGTCAGGATAATCGATGCACAGAAATCAGTTGCATTTCCACATACCAACAAAAAGACAGAAGAAAGAAAAATTAAGGAGTCGATCCCATTTACAATTGCACCCAAAACCATAAGATACCTAGGAATAAAACTAACCAAAGAGGCAAAGAATCTGTACTCGGAAAACTATAAAGTACTCATGAAAGAAATTGAGGAAGACACAAAGAAGTGGAAAAACATTCCATGCNGAAAATGTTCCATACTCATGGAATGGGAGAATAAATATTGTGAAAATGTCTATGCTACCAAGAGCAATCTACACATTTAATGCAANAGAGAAAGACAATTATCATATGATTTCTCTGATATGAGGAACTTGAGGGGCAGGGTGGGGCGTTGTGAGGGGTAGGGAGGGAAAAAAATAATGAAACAAGATGGGATGGGGAAGGAGACAAACCATAAGAGACTCCTAATCTCACAAAACAAA
>LNAC01001755.1:85203-105020 GCA_002007465.1 Ailurus styani
GGGGCTGTGGGGGGTAGGGAGGGAAAAATAATGAAACAAGATGGGATGGGGAAGGAGACAAACCATAAGAGACTCCTAATCTCATAAAACAAACTGAGGGTTACTGGGGGGTGGGAGGGTAGGGATAGGGTGGATGGGTTATGGACATTGGGGAGGGTTTGTGCTTTGGTGAAGGCTGTGAAAGATGTAAGCCTGATGATTCACAGACCTGTACCCCTGGGGCAAATAGTAATAATAAAAAATAAAATAAAATAACTCAGCATACCAAAAAAAACCAAAACCAAAAACAAAACAAAACAAAACAAACCACTGGGCAAACAGAAACTTTCACTCTGCAGCAAGACCAAATTCTGCCATGATTCAGGAGCGGGGCCAGGGGTTCATCTACAGGGGCTTCAGCACCGCTCTCTCCTTAATGTCCACCAGTTCCTCAGACACTCTGTCCCCATGTCTCTGAGTACAGCCAGCATGCACCTTCTAGTCATGTCCCCCAGAGCTCTTTAACCAGATAACTGTCTGGAAGCCTTTTATTTTATATACCCAGAAGCTACCCAAATTTTACACTGTTTTTCACAATAGGCATAATAAAAAAAAACCAGAAGTCTAAAAAAAAACAAAAAACCATCAACTTTTTTCAAAGAAATGGAGCAAATAATCCTAAAATTTATATGGAAGAAGAAAAGACCCCAAATAGCCAGAGGAATGTTGAAAAAGAAAACTAACGTCAGCAACATCACAATTCCAGACTTCCAGCTCTATTACAAAGCTGTAATCATCAAGACAGTATGGTACTGGTACAGAAACAGACACATAGATCAATGGAACAGAATAGAGAGCCCAGAAATGGACCCTCAACTCTGTGGTCAACTAATCTTCGACAAAGCAGGAAAGAATGTCCAATGGAAAAAAGACAGTCTCTTCAACAAATGGTGTTGGGAAAATTGGACAGCCACATGCAGAAGAATGAAACTGGATCATTTCCTTACACCACACACAAAAATAGACTCAAAATGGATGAAAGACCTCAATGTGAGAAAGGAATCCATCAAAATCCTTGAGGATAGCACAGGTAACAACCTCTTCAACTTTAGCCACAGCAAATTCTTCCTAGAAACATCACCAAAGGCAAGGGAAACAAAGGCTAAAATGAACTATTGGGACTTCATCAAAATCAAAAGCTTTTGCATAGCAAAGGAAACAGTCAACAAAACCAAAAGACAACTGACAGAATGGGAGAAGATTTTCACAAATGACATATCAGATAAAGGGCTGGAATCCAAAATCTATAAAGAACTTACCAAACTCAACACCCAAAGACCAAATAATCCAATCAAGAAATGGGCAGAAGGGCGCCTGGGTAGCTCAGTGGGTTAAAGCCTCTGCCTTCGGCTCAGGTCATGATCTCAGGGTCCTGGGATCGAGGCCCGCATCGGGCTCCCTGCTCTGCAGGGAGCCTGCTTACTCCTCTCTCTCTGCCTGCCTCTCTACCTACTTGTGATCTGATCTCTCTCTGTGTGTCAAATAAATAAATAAAATCTTTAAAAAAAAAAAAGAAAGAAAGAAAGAAATGGGCAGAAAACATGAACACACATTTCTGCAAAGAAGACATCCAAGTGGCCAACCCGACACATGAAAAAGTACTCAGCATCACTCGGCATCATGGAAATGGAGCTCCAAGTCCATCTGGCTCCACACTCAGTGGGGTGTCTGCTTCTCTTCTCCTCCCTTTGCCCTTCCCCCCACTCACACATGCTCTCTCCCTCTTCCCCTCTCAAATAAATAAATAAATCTTTAAATAAATAAATAATAAGATGAGAGCAATCAGCCTACCTGAATTCAAGACTTACACTATAACTGTAGTAATCAAGACTGTGTTTTAAAGTTGGAGGGATAAGCACACAGATCAATGAAACATAATAGAGAACCAAGAAATAAACACACGCAAATATAGCCAAATGATTTTTGACAAAGGTAGAAAAACAATTCAATGGAGGAAAGATCATCTTTTCACTAAATTATGCTGAAGCAATTGGACATCCATAGTTGAAAGAAAAGAAAAAAGAAGAAAATAAAGAACAAGAAAAGAAAGAAACTTGACATAAACTTTACCTTATATGAAAATTAACACAAAATAGATAATAGACTTAAATGAAAAACATAAAACTATAAAACTTTTAGATGAGCACGTATGAAAAAATCCTCAGAACCAAGGACTAGACACAGTTCTTAGACTTGGTACCAAACAAAAAATTGATAGGTTGGACTTTATCAAAATTAAACCTTTTGCTGTATGAAAAACATTGTTACTGCAAGCTATGGACTAGAAGAAAATATTTGCAAACCACGTATCCAACAGAGGACTTGTATCTAGGAATTAGAATACATAAAGAATTCTCAAAACTCAACAGGAAAAAAATCCAGTTAGTAAGTAAGCAAAAGATGAAGTGACATTTCAACAAAGAGGATCTACAGATGACAAATAAGCACCTGCAAAGATGTTGAACACCATTCTCCATTAGAAAAATGCAAATTAAAACCGCAGGGATGTATCACCACACACTGATCACAATGACTAAAACAAAAAATTGTGACAATCCCCAAAGGTAGCAAAGATCCAGAGAAGCTGGATCATTCACACTTTGCTACTAGGAATGTATAATGATACAACTGCTGTAGAAACCACTTTACCAGTGTCTTCAAAAACTAAACACAGCTACCATGCAATCCAAGAACAGTTGCACTCAGGCATTTAACCCAGAAAAGCAGACTTTTGTGCACATAGAACCCTGTACACGAATGTTTATAACAGTTTTATTCAAAATAGCCTAAAACTGGAATTATACTCTTGGAGCATTTGAGTTATTTGCTTCCCTGTCCTTGTACTCAACTAAAAAATGACGTGTTTGAGGTCAGAAGTCTTATTTACCTGTGGGACATTGCATGGAGGGTTAAAGGATGAAACTCCAGATCTAGACAGTGTGAATCAAGCCCCATGTGGTAGCTCTCTGGACTTCGACCAGTAATTTGATTTCTCCAGGTTTTTATTTTCTCATCTGTAATGATGATAATAATAAGACACAGCACTAGGAATAGCTCCTGGCATATAGTAAGCTCATACCACTTACACCTGGCTTCTGGCACCTAGCCCAGAGCCTGGCAAAGAGTAAGTGCTTTAATAAATGTTTGTCGAATGAATAAGTGAGTCAATGAATGCATGAAGTATTAAGGTTCCAAAATACTTTCCCTGCACTGTATAAATTGTTGCCCCATTTTATCCCCATCATTAAAAATCTAATCAAGTCCTTTATCACATCTCATCATACTAGTATAATAACCTCTGACCTAATAAATGAGATAATGTTTAACATAGTTAGCCCAATGCCTAACACCAAATATTCAATGATTATAGCCATGATTACATGGCTACAGCCTTGTAAACTCCTTCACAGTTCTATCACAGGGAATCACTCTTACTCCAATCACAAAGTATAAATCTCTTAGCATAACATTGAAGGCATGGCAATCTGACTTTAACCTAGTTTTATATACAAGAAAGTATTCAGTAAATAATAGCCTAAGTTATATTTACTTTTCTACTGGATTCCTTTCCATGTCCTGTATTTAAATCCTACCATATTACCCACTATTTCCTGAAGAAGCAATGACCCTATCTGAAATAGTCTTCCTGTCTTCTTTATCTGACATATATTTTCTCTTCAGCAAAACCCCATACCAACATCTGTCTCTACCCAAGCCCTACCCACACACCTACCCATCTAAATCATTCTTCAAGCATTCATTTATTATTTATCTTCTTATGCCCAGGGGCCAGCACAGTGCCTGGCACATAATAATGTTCATTAATGTATGTTGCATTGAATTGATGAAGAGAGAGAGAATCACTGAAGTCACCAATTTTCAAAACTCTTGAACCCTACGTTGGTTTCTTGGAAATGTAATCATTATAATTGAGTGCTACGTGCAATGTTTGGTAAAGTGCTTGAGTTTCTAAGAAGTAGGACATTAACTGTCAAGACATTATTTTAAAAGTTGCCACATGAATCTCGTAGGAAACCCTGAGTGTGTCTCTAAGGGGTGTGTCCAAGCTGGGCATTAAAGGAGGCACCACCGCTGACACCACCACCCCTAGTTCCCCACCCCCAGGAGCACTCCTCTCAGCCACCTCATCTCCCACTGCCCAAAGTTCCCAAACACACATATCTAGTCCACATTCCTACCATGTCCTTTCTACTTCTAGCAGCCTTCTTTCTCTTTCCCAATAAACCCAACTCCTAGAGTCCTATTTGCAACTATTTTAAATAACACTGATATCTTGATGACTAACTCAACTTATAATATTTCTTCTAACCCTGTCAGATCATTTGAGCACTTGAGCATTCTGAAGTAATTCCTGTTTTGACTTCATAAATGCCAGCCTAGAATTTTACCTTATCCTTCAAACTACTGCCACCAGATAGATAGTGCCAATGATGAGAATATAAGCTTTACAGAACACTGAGCTCAACTTGTATAAACCTGACTTCATTTTCAAAAATTAAAAACATGTAATTAAAAAGGCATAGGTTTACGTTCATTATATAATTGAATCAAATAATTCTTAGAGCAAAGCTATCACTCTCAAGGTACATGAATCTACTAAATGCTTTTATTTATTTAATTTTCTTTTTGGTAAAATTTTCTGACAAGATTTTGACAAATGTTTCTAAATAGATTTTTCTGTCAGAATTTTTTCTACATCTTTAATAAGCTAGGTTTTTTTTCATTAATAAATCACTCCCTGACCAAAATTGATCCACACAGAACGAGGGTGCTCTTTCAGCTGTTTTAATTCTTAATCACGATTTCACTGAGTCTTTCTTTCCCCACCACTCAGGGAATAGAAATATAATTGAATTTAAAACTCTAGGCCTTTGTTTCCTCTTTCCTTATACATATGATATAAAGTCTGATCATATACTTACATTTTCCATCTGCAACCTGAGCAGATCTCACAAGTTTCCCCTATCTCTTAACAAAGAACTCCTAACCCCCAGACAAAGTCCATGAATGTCCCACCCAGCCAAGGCCACTGATCCACAGGCAACCAGGGCTTTCGAGGTGATCTATGGAGCGATGAGGGTAATGCCTCTCTCTTACTTGGGTTAATCTCTAAAGGTGGGGATCCTCACAGGTGTTTCTCAAACTTCACCATTTATATTTCTAGTGAAAAGAATTTTTCTATTTTTACTTACTCTCTTTCCCTGTCAAAAGACCAACGTTACACTTTTGTGTTCAAAATCATTTTTCCTCTTCAGTGTCTAAGACTTTATGACTCAGCCAAGCATGGGGTCTGGCTCTTTTTGCTTTTAGGATGAGGTTTCCACCCAGACATGCTCAGCTTGTATAAACACTTCTGTGAACTGCCTGGGCATCTCACCAGACACATCCAGCATGTCTCAGTCCTGGAAGGAGCAAAGCTCAGGTTCAAGTTGATTCCCCACCACCTACTAGGACTAAGTAAAGGAATAGGACAAAAATTTGTTGCATTAAAACCTCTTGCATATTCTTCCATTTCAAAAGAGAACATATGAAAATGATACCTTCTCCCAAAGAAACAAATTCCTGAAGGCAAAACTTCTAAGAAGGGGACAGCAGGCGAGGAAGTATTTTTAGATTTTCTATCAAATCACACTCTAACCAGGATTATATTGGCAATCTCCTCAAAACATCCAGGGCTTTCTTAACTCACATATGGGATCAGTCTTGCTAGGCATTATGGGTCCATCAGCTTGCCTCAAACCCTGAGTCCTAAGTAGCACAGGTGGTGTCACATCCTGTCTCCAGGACATGTAAATATCTGCACTCAGGAGCTGGCCAGCTGCCACCCACAGCAAGAAACTTCACACAGGTTTATTGTGGTAATTTGGGGATCCAAAAACAACCTGACAGTGAAGTTTTGCCACTAATTACACTAACAATCAACCCACTGTTCTTTCAGTTCCACCTTGAGTTTCCTTCATTTCCCTCCAAGCTTTCTTTTTGAAATAAAAGTCATTTCCCACCTGAATTCTTTTGCTTTCTCACTGTGCAGATTTGTGAAAATCTTTCCTCTAGCTTTCTTTTATTTTTAAATCTATCCAAGGATTTCACAGTGTGTAGACAATTGATCATGGTGTTGTTAGATTAAGCATTTGCCCCATGTGGGGAAGGGAAAGTGGGGCATTGACATTTATAGAACATTTTTCTGGGCTCTTTACACAGATGTGAAAGCCCCATGACTTCCTTCAAGGATGAGTTGTGATGCCTTCATTTTACAGATGGAAAAACAGAGGCACCAAGAGACAAAGTAAGATGCTCAAGTCATACAGCTCTGAAAGCACAGAAACCGGGTTTGAGCCCTGGTCTGTCAGATTCCAGATCCCGTTCCCTTTCCAAGTACACAAAGCCTTCCTTCAGTCAGAAACAGAATTTCATAAATAATTCTCTCCACATTAGGCAGGCCTTGAATTTAAGTCTAGCAGTTCACTTCCCAACGTACATTTTAATGGTTGTTCCTATAGTCACCATGTTAGAAGAGTATTTCTGCCTTGCATTTGCTCCAAGTAGCTATCTCTACTATTTTGTCTCATTTGTGGATTTTTTTTGTATCTCAGAAGGGCAGTTTTAGAATTATTTCATAGTTTCTTACAAAGCCCTAGCTAGTAAATGTACTTTCTCTCTCCTGGAGACCACTCATTTGGATGAAATTACTTGGGACTGTTTAACCAAATTACAGCTATTATTGAAGTATGAAATAAAACTGAAAGATTTAAATCTGCAATCTCAAAAGACCTTGCTTCTGGATGGTAGCGTTAATTGTTACCTGAAAAACGTCCTGATATAAGATGGTTTTGGCAAAACTGGGTAAACAGTAAACCTTAAAGTCTATAACAGTTTGATAAACTGCAATGAGGTAGAAAATAAATGTTAATATAATTTTGTAAACACCAATCAGACATATTAGGTAAAGATTACATAGTCAAATATTTGTATAGAACATGCCTAAAATTCTGGGTATTTAACTTTGCTCTCTAAACTCTTCTGAATTTTGATTTGTGTGGGCAGCACTGTTAAAGAATTCGACAAAGAAATACTCAACCAGTGAGGTCAGCCTTAGTTAAGCATCTGCAAAAAAAAAAAAAAAAAGAAAGAAAGAAAAGAAATGTGTATATAAGAGTATATATCACTGAGTCAACACCACCTAGGGAAAACACAGCAGCTATGTAGAAATGCAACCAGACAATTTTGAAATCCCAGAGTAATTTATAGCATATTATCTGGTTATAGTAGCCTACAACAGCATCTTGTATTACAAAGGGCAGTGACCAAGATCTTGATTGGGACAAAATTCATGTCACCTGCTTTGGGGGATCCTCATTTAAACAATTAAGTTCTGTACGCAGCTAAAATTTTTATTTAATTTTTAAAATGTCTCCTCTCTTTCCTTACTTTGGGAGATCTGTGGTACATCAGCATACCTATTCTCAGCAAAAACACTCCCAATTTTCTCAAAGTTTCCTTCCTCTGGAAAATGTTCTATCATCTTCACAAGACAAAAACTATCTGCTTCTCCTAGTACTATACTTCTTGAAAACATCTTCCACTTGCCACTCATTATATATTATTGAGTATTATTATTTATCTTTCACAACTGATTATTTGCATCTTACATGTATGCAATTCTACACCAATAATAGACTATATGGTCCTAGAAAGAGAAACTGTTATGCATCTTTATAGTCTCCCCAGTGTTAATGTGCTGATGTATATATACTGAGTGCTCAAAACAAAGCTGATTTACCTAGCACTGACTTTTTTTTATAATTACCGGCGTTATCTTCTTCAATAAACATGAAATATTTTTGCTAAAATAATCTGCTAATCAGAACAGATTATTTTTTAACATATATAGATATCTTCATTGCAAGTGATATGGATATAATGTCTGGTGCTAAGTCAGTCACTAATGAAATTGACAAAAAATATAAATATAATATGTAAAATTCTAGAAATAAAATACCAGAATAGGCCTTGAGAGGTGAAATGACCATTCTGCCTCAGCATTAAATGATCTTTTAACCATTCGTTTAAAAAGATAGTATAAATGCTACATCTAAAATTACTTTTTATCATAGCTTTGATGTATTTTATATTTAATTCATTAATAACAGTATATTGTTTCAATTGAAATGCTTTGGTGTATATTTACTACTCTTTAATTGCCAGATAATATAAATCTTTTTAAAGCTTTGAGTCTTCCAGGAATTGATTCATTTGCTACTTTGGCAGATGTAACAAATATTCCCTAATTTTATTATTTCATTTCCTTTTCAGTGATCCAATACCTTTTATATTTTTTCATTTTGATATTTTGGTAGAGAAAGTCTACTGAAATTCATCATGTACTTAATTCTAACCTTGAATAATCCATAAAGTAAATACATGATGACACTGACAAAAATCTCTGGATCTTCCACAAATTCTGACATTCTTTGGAAGACAGGGGAGAGTATAAGTATCATAACAGTACAAGAAAATCATGACAATTGAACTGATAAAGATTGAAATGACAATTTTCCAGTTTCTTACACATATCAACCCTTAACAACCTAAGATTATAATGAACTTTGAATAAAAGCTGAATGCCTTTCCCTACCCTGTGTCCATTTAGACTGAAACTATATCCAGTCTGTGGGACTTGATCCTTATATTAACTCAAAACCTAATTTCTGGAGGCTAATCCTAAAACTAATATGGAAAACTCATAATAATGAACAGGAAATCTGCCATTCAACCTGGTACCTGAACCTCTGTCAAAGCTTTAATATTCATTAACCATGAGTCCAAATGCCATTGTTGAGAGATATTTATGAACCTTCTGCCCCACTGGAACATTTTGAAGAAAGCCAGACCTAAAGAGAACATTATTGTATGTGAGAAAACCTAAAAGACAACTCTGAAGAAGGAAATCTGATTTCACAATTGAATTATCAGCCCCCAGAGGAATTGAGACAAGTGACATCTTTAACAGAGGAGAAATCTCAAGAAAAAGTCCCCGTGAGAAGAGGAGCATAGCATGGACACAGAAGCAGGAATAAAGTAGAAAGGGGGACTACGAAACTAGGGAAAGGGAGAAGGGAGGAGACCAAGACCAAACCTGAGGAATTTATAGAAGACAAGTCATCCAGTCTCCCCACTTTCTGAAAGCCCCCTCCCTCCTCAACTCTCTCACACACACATACACACTCTACGAAGAGGAAAGAACATTGGTTGCAATAATCCACACTGCGGTGATTTACTAAGCAAGGGAGAGAGGTAAAAGAACAATCCCTGCCATGCCCAGCTGAGATAGGACAGTTAGTGGAGACAAGGAGATCAGGACAAAGCTTTTGAACTCTGAAGGGGAGCTTAGAATGACACCAGAACACCTGTCAGCATCTTCTTATCTAGCATCTGCCTCCCTGACAGATTGGAACGGTCCCAGAGCCCGATGTTTTTGCTTAGTGGTGGCTGGCCATGACCGTATGTGGGAAAGCTGTTCCACAGGTGAAGACATCTGTTTGAGGGGGTGCTCTTTCCCTTCTCACCTCAGGTTCAGAGCAAGAAAGACGTTAATAGGGATTTCTCTTTCTAAAATCTGACTCAGACTTTTTTTTAGGCAAATCTGCCAAAGACATTATTATTGCTGCCAACGACATTATTAGTATTTGTAACATAAAATCTAGAATTGAGATATTCCCAATTTAACTTAAATGATTAAATTTTTGTATTTCAGCACCCTCCTACCTGAGAAAAAGTGATAGGTGAACTATAGTGGTAATATCCCCCTCCGAAATGCAGATTTTAAAGCAAATGAGGGGGAAACTTCCTTAGAGAACACAGTCAAAAATAGAATGGGCTGCCTTTAGAGGGATGGAAGTCTTCAGGCAGGATTCGGGCCCTAATAAATGATTAGAGAACATTAGAAAAATGATTAGAGAACATGAATCAGGATGTATGCGTGTGTGTGTGTGTGTTCAGAGAAGGAGAGAAATAAGTATGGCAAAAAGTCAGCCATTATTGAATCTAGGTGGAAAATATGTGTGTGGTTCTTATTCTTTCACTCTTCTGTTTGTTTGAAATTTTCTTAAGAAAATGCTGGGAAAAATCCTATTTAAACTTGTGTGCATAACCTGAGTATTCCTAGTCAAATTATTACGTTATGCTATAAGTGTTGTTTTGTGTTCCTTTTTCACCAAATATATTATAGATATGTCTTCATATGAATAAATTTATGTTTAATTATAGTTTAAAGTAGTTCATTGTTTTGCTTAACTTTTTAAAACTAATCATTAGTCTGTGAAATATTAGGTAGTTTTCGTTTGTCGTTATGTTAAAATAAAGTAGCAATGAGCACCTTACATATATACTTTTGCTTCTTTGTGATTCCATCCTTAAATAATTTCTAAAATTAGAAATACAGGGTCACAAAGTACATGTATTTTACATTTTGAAACAATGGTTGCAAGATTGTTCTTCATACAATTTGTACCATTGCTTATTCCCTCCTGTGCTATATTGAGAGGGCCCTTAGCCTGTTTTGCTAAACATTGGTTATTATCAGTTCTTAAATATTTTCCATGATAAAATGGTAAGCATTCTTTTAATTGCATTTATTTCATCATTGATGAGTTTAAACTTTATTTCATACGTTTAATGGCCCTATTATTGTTTCTTGTTTTTCTCCAGAAGTGTCCACTACTTCCTTATTGATTTTATACCTCTTTTATCATACCTCTTATATAAGAAAGCTTAGTGCTTTTTATTTGTTGTTCAATTTTGTTTATAATACTTTTTTAAGATTTATTTATTTACTTACTTATTTGAGAGAAAGAGGGGAGGGGTAGATGGAGGGGGAAAGGCAGAGAATCTCAAGCAGACTCTGTGCTGAGCACAGAGCCTGACCTGAGGCTCGATCTCAGGACCCTGAGATCATGACTGAGCTGAAACCAAGAGTCGGACAATTAATCGACTGTGCCATCCAGGTCCCCTGTTTATAAATAGTGCTTTCTATCACAGAAATATTTTATGCAACCAACCTGCAATTTTTTTCTTTAGATGTTGGTTCCAGATGTCATTTTTAGAAAGCCTTCCCTATTCCTAGATTATGAAATTCTTGCTTAAAACTTCAAATATCATTATGGGGTTTTTTTACACTTAAATTGTAATCGCTCTGAAATTTAATTTGACATAAGTAACTGAATGTTTTGTTTTGTTCTGACTTTCTCCAGCCGCAGAGAATAAGTCTCTTTCCTTCAGGGTTCCATGTCTCACCCAAATGTCATTTACTTATATTTCAGAATTATTAATTCTGTGTCATAATTCTATCTGCTCTCTGCTCCTAAACTGACTTTACTCTCTACTCCTGAATTACTTGCCAATATGGCCATTTGAATTCAAGAAGTACTCCTGACACAAATATTCACACAATGATATTTCAGGACATTCATACAAATTTCTCAAGTTCTGAAAAATCATTTCAAAACCATCCAAGTCTTCCTAAAGTGTCAGCTTTCCTGCCACCCCACTGGCAGGAAGTGGTCTAAGTGTCTCAGCTCATTTAAGAAGTGACTTAAGTAGAAGGTAACATCTCTCACCATCTCAGAGTTTATCAAAGTCTCCTGTTCACAGAAAAGGACTGAATTTTCTCCCATGCTGCTGCCACTTCCCTTGATCTACACATGTGACAAGTCAGAGTGCAGCATTTTCCTTACGAAGACATTTCGGTGTCCTCGGATCACAGACCTGACATTAGAAAGTGGGGAAACTTAAAGCCAGTGGTGAAGCAAAGGAATCTGTCCCATGTATTATCAAAAATTGGTCTCCTTTTCTCATTCAGGTTTATCCATAAAGGTTTCCTAATCACTCAGTGACAGCTCTGTGTCTGGAGACTCTGTATATGTTTGACAGAACTGAGGCGAGAGAAGGCATATTTCTGTTCCTACAGAATGAAATCGAAGGTCCTGGTTTGTTTGTTTTTTTCCCCACAAAATGGTCAGTGAGGTACTATGAAAGATTGACTTTCATGAATCAAGCAGAAGAAACTTACTGTGTTGGCTATTTCCAAATCACAGTGGCTCCACTTTCTCTCTCATCTAAAAGCCAATAATCTCTGTTTTGCATCCTTGAATTTGTTTTCTTTTTAAACCAACTACTTTAGGCCTCAGGTTAAAAAATTACTCTGAATGTTAGCCACAATTTTATTTTATGTCTTCCAAGCAGGTCATAACCTGTCCCTCCAACAATACTATCCCCCATATCTTTGCCAGAAATTCCTTCAGGGAAAACTGGCATCATTCTTGCATTTGTTAGTCTTTTGTTGTATTTTCTCCCTGGAAGAAGGATGAAGTCATCTGGTTAAAAAGGTTTATTTCTTCCCAATCAAGAAGAAATGGGACAGTCCTTTCCATAAGATAGCCACTGTGAGCTGTGGCCACTTACCGATCTGCCACTGAGTATGTTACCTACGAAACTAAAGTAGAAGGCACTAAAAATGTTGCCACAATCCACTCACCTTTTCAGTGATGGAAGCAAGTAGAAGGACTGTGAAACTTTAAATGCTTAACTTTGACAATCCACTTGCATTCATGGAGTGAGTTCACTTGCACTAGGGTCCACTGAAGATAGGAAAGTTAACTTAAAGCAGGATATCTCATGATATATTTTCTGAAGTGTAAGCTGTAAGCCAGTCCATTACAACCTGTGCACCTGAACTGTTTTACTCTCCTTGGTATCTGCCTATGCAGTATCAATCCAGACCATACTGAAAGATTGGCAGTGATACAGAAGATAGTTAGGAGGTACCATACCTTTCAAAAAGCTATGATTTAGCCATATGGAATCCACCCTGTCTCCGATAGGGAGCTTGCAAGCTTTGGCATGTCTTCCTATGCTGGTCTGCCAGGCTCCACGCACTATATTTTGAAAGCACTTCCTCCAACAGCCGCTGAATTGGCAGGGTGGACCTCCTGTGGATCAGTGTTTCCATTCTCTCAGTCCTGCTTAGGCACGGTGTTCTGTTGTCTGTCAACTTTCTATTCTAGACCAGGCCCTGCCCTTGGCCTGCTAGAAACCTGGGAGCTGTTGGAAAAGAGAGAGCCCTGTTAATGGTGCATACTGTACAGTCAGACATCCGAACCTTCCCCACCTCTCTAGCCACACACCACTGGCTTTAGTCCAGCAATCAGCAGGGGCTGAGCAGAGGGTATGTGATCATTTGGTTTGTTTAAACCAGATTCTTTTTCTGAATGTTCACTGGTCTCCTTACATATCCTGTGCACATGTGATGTGTAGCCAGAATCCCTTTTGGTCCTCATTAAGCCCAGGGATCATCTCTCTAGACCCAGTCCAGAGCTATCAGCAACATCTCATGAACTGTCCTTTTGATACATTCCAGCAGAAGAACATTATTTTAATCACCTTCCAAATAAAAAGTAAAATCAACAGTTGTTTATCGAGCACAGGCTCTTTGCCCCACACCACCTAGAACACTCAAGATATCTCAAATGTGGTATAAAGCATGATCTTTGCTCTTAAGGTACTTAAAATTCTAGTAAGAAAAAAAAGACCACAGCCAGAGCCACAAGAGAAAAACAAGTAGTAATGAATTAAATAGCATGGTATAATTCTTAGTAATATAGATGATAGGAATGCCAAGAAAAAAAAGATATGAGTGAGATGGAAAGTTGTGGACATGCTTCATGAAGGAGGTTGACCACAAAAGACGAATTGATAGTACTTTGCTTTACAGACAAAGTCAGGAAGTAGGAAAACTGAATGCATCATAATGAAAGGCTTTGATGTTTTCAAGGTACAATTGAATAGGAAGTGTCTTTTGCCAAAGAATACGTTTATAATAATCAAAGTAAGAGTTACCATTTAATGCGAGCTTACTATGTGGCACGTACATCATATCATGTCATATATGACATAACGTATAATGGTGTCCAATCTACATAATAAACCATCATACCATTATTAGTCTCATTTGAAGGATAAGGAAACTAAAGTTTAAAGTAGCTAAGTAGTTTGTTCAACGTCACAGTAGGCAATAGTGCCAAGAACACAGGTCTTCCGACTCCAGAAACAAGACCTTGGCCAGCTTCACCCAGACCTCATGCTGTATTATTATCACCCATAAAAGATAATTCTTGAACTCTGGTCACAAAAGACCAGTCAGAGTCCATATTGTTCTAGGTTCCTAAACTTCCATCCTTAAATAATATTAGTATAGAGAATCATGATAACAAAATCTACCTGAGGAGGACACTAAACTCATTTGGTCGTGTAAATGGAGTGTAGGGCCCTACTGGTGAAGAACAGGGATGCTGAGGCCTGTGGGGTTATAGTCTTCTCACTATAGTTCAGAGAAGTCCCAGAATTTACAACCTAGCTTTATGTAATTGGCAATCAAGAAATTCCTATGAGTTGCATAGGAGAAACACCTACTTAAGACCTTACGATCTTTAGTCTGCCTCAGAACAGATGCAAATATTTCAGGCCTGCCTACTTTTGATTAGGCCCCATGTGGACATCTCAAACCGTTCTACTGTGGAGAAGGGCTCCTGGATCACCCAATACTTAGTCTATCTTTGACACAGACTTCAACAAAGCCTACCACAGATCCATGTGAGTCTTCTCTTAATGGCCAAGTATTAGTATTTTATTGATTTATTCAACAACTATTAAGTGCCTACTATGTGATAATCTCTGTTCTGCATAGTGGTAACAGAAAAGCATCCTTTCTTCCTTTTTCCTCTTTTGTCCTTCCTCCTACTCATCCCTAGTGAGGAGCGAGATATGTTGCCTAACTTAATAACATTAAAGTTATGTTGTGAAAAGTGCTCTCAGTATTACTGACAAAAGTTTTTTTTGTTTATAGCAGTTGCAATCTATCAATGACAGAGCTATTTCTTAGTTTTCCTAGAAAAAAAAAATCTAAAAACAAAAATGGGTCCCACTGGCCTTTTTGAAGTTCACTCCCTCATCTCCTCCCATTTTTAAAAAATCTTATTCCTATAATGATTAGATAGATTTCATGGTGGTTCTGCTTCTGTGGGTGAACCCCAATTAATAGAGTTCCATATGGAAAATGCATGAAAGCATCTGTATCAGTGATATTAGAAGATCCATTTCCTGCCTGTTTAGACAATTTGAACACTGAGGCACAGAAAAGGCTTTTTCAAGCAATTGTGTTTGTCTATAGTATATAAAAGGCCAAGCCAAGTAGTGAAGTATCTGCTGTCTATCCCAGCCTTGAAGATAAGCCATAGGAGGAAAGTATTCAACATAGGTTGCAAGTAAGGATGTGTTAGAATTGTGTTCTCAAGTATTCTTGCCCTCCCCCAAAGCTAAGTACTTACATTAACATCACAGAATGGGAAAATAAAGGAGAAACTGAGGAGACTTGTGTGCATGATTCCTCTTTTTCCTTTTAAAAACTAATTCCAGGGCACCTGGGTGGCTCAGTGGGTTAAGCCTCTGCCTTCGGCTCAGGTCATGATCTCAGGGTCCTGGGATCGAGGCCCGCATCAGGCTCCCTGCTCAGCAGGGAGCCTGCTTCCCTCTCTCTCTCTGCCTGCCTCTCTGCCTCCTTGTGATCTCTCTCCCTCTGTGAAATAAATAAATAAATAAATAAATAAATAAATAAATAACTCTTTAAAAAAAATAAAAATAAAAACTAATTCCAATATTTAAACTAAATTAAAACCACTATTAGGAACCTCTTTTGCCCACCTCTGGCTACACCTTATCAAAGTTGAGCAAGGGAGATGAGCAAAATATGAATCCTGATCTTTAAGAACTTACAGTCCAGTAAACAAATATCTCAAATGTACATTAATTTAATGAAAAATAGAAGATCAAAAAATTGCTATGAGAAAAGTAAATATAGGTAAATAGGAGTTTAGAACAAAAGAGATTGTCTCTGATATGTTTCTGGGAACAAGGAGTACTTTCATACCTGAACAGAGCCATGGAAATCTAATACATATTATTCATTAAACAAGTTCTTTATTAATTTAAATGTTTTACTTAAGGTCCTTTTACACCAACACATGATCATACCTTACATAAATGCATAAATACATCATAGGGCCACACCTGATGCTATGACTTGGAAATCAGAACCTTTATTTAGAGAAAGAGGTGTTAGAAAACTGAGTAAGTGAAGGCAAGGTGATGTTCATCCTAGTAAACCACCCCTCGGAGAAGGCCATCGAGGCATTATAACTTCTTTTTTTTTTTTTTTTAAAAAACTTTATTCAGTTCCTTTTTTTTTTTTTAAGATTTTATTTATTTATTTCACAGAGGGAGAGAGATCACAAGGAGGCAGAGAGGCAGGCAGAGAGAGAGAGGGGGAAGCAGGCTCCCCGCTGAGCAGGGACCCCGATGCGGGCCTCGATCCCAGGACCCTGAGATCATGACCTGAGCCAAAAGCAGAGGCATTAACCCACTGAGCCACCCAGGCGCCCGCATTATAACTTCTAAACTTCAGATGGTCACAGGTAAAGAGAGGTTCTCTCTCTCTCTCTCTCTCTCTCTCTCTCTCTCTCNGCCTCCTTTCTGGGGCTTAAGGCCCTATGAAGCTAGGAAAATAAAGACTCATGAGGAGAGGAAGTATTTCTTGGCAACGGACTAATCTACAACAACAATGCACTCATCACCAGTGAGTCTTGAAGGTCACAAAACCACACCTTAGTTCACACAGCCATCTAATACCCAAGTGGAACAAGACACTCCAGACCTTGAGGAAACAAGTTGCCTAACAAAACAAGGACAACAGTGAGTGTCTGTTAGAAAGAACTTCCTCTGTCAGACTGAGACAACAGAAACAGTGCAGCTTCTGTTCCAAGGCCAGGGTCCCTCCGTGAGAGGCCATGCTCACTTTGAGTTTGTTGGGGTTTGTTTTGTTTTGTTGCCTCTCTGATCTGGCTCCACTTCTTCAGGCCAAACCTGTTTGATCTCTGCCAGCAGAATCAGCAAGAGCTGGCCCTGTCCAGGCATCCCCCTGTGTACTCTGTATCATGGGCCCCTCCTTACAGTAATGTAACAAGTATTTACCACCTGCTCAGAATTCATCTAGGACCAGACAGGCTCACATGTTAGTCCTTCCTCTGTAGAAGTAGAACTGTTCTTCTTCATGCAAAATCAAGATCTCATCATGTGAAACCATAGCCTTTCTTAGATTTCCTGAGAGAATGAGTAGAGCAGTCAGGAAGGGGTAAGATCAGCGACAATCAAATTGTTTTTCTAGTGCTGCCAGAGCAGGCAGAAGTGAAGAGCCTTTTATACAACAACCTCAGCCTCAAGCCATCTCTCCAAAACCATCACTTGACAGAATTGTCCTATCAACAATGGGCTGAGTGCAGGTGGCATTTATTCAATGAAACTATTTGTGAAAGTAAAGGTGTATCTTAGATACAGTCCTGTACAAGGAATTAGAACAAAATAAGGTCAAGGACAAATCACAAGTGCTCAAGCTGACTACCATTTATGTGTTTCTCATACCTTCTAGAACATTCTTCCAAGTTATTATATCCTCTGAAGCAGCTAACATCAAAACCAGGGTATCATCCTGACACCTTTATCAATTGAATCCATTAGAGATCCAATGCTGTAAAAATATATACTCCAAAAAGATAAATTAAATGAAAAATCAGTTTAAATTTTCCTTATGTATGTAAAGAATCAAATACTGATTTTATATGACCAGGAATTAGACAGAAGAAGAGATATTCACAAACAAGAGCAATAGTTCTTTACTGGGGGCAACTTTGCCACACACACACACCCTCCCCATGTATATTTGGCAAGATCTAAACACATTTTTGCTCATCACAACTGGGTGGGAGGGGGTTGCTACTGACATCTAGTGAATAGAGGCTGGAATGCTTCTGGACCTTCTCTAATGCACAAGACAGCCCCCTTCCCCTAACAAATAATTAGCCCAAAAAGCCAGGAGTTCTGAGATGGAGAAATCCTGGAGTAGAGCCACCAAAAATTATATTATTTTCAGCAACCATAAATTTTAAAATATATTTAACAGTTATGATCTAAGTTCATGCTCTGAGCTTCTCCTCATTGTCCCAAAGCCCTTGTTCCAACCATCGTACTGATAGATCATATATGAAAGAGAACATCCATACACAAAACTATGCTTACAAATAAGATAAGCATCTTTGTGCAGCAGAACCAAACAGAAGTGTGAGTTGGAGAGTCTACCAGACTCTGGATACAGGTACAGGCAGTCACAACCAGGAGTTTGGTCCTTGTGCACAATAAAGAATGCAGCAAGTTTCACTGCAGAAAAGCATGTTGTGAAAATAAGTTGAGAAAAGCTGTTACATATAGCTCGTGAGGCCATGACTGGGAGAAAGCTGGATCCCCAGGAGATAAAGGAAACATATACAGACTCTTACCTAGGACTCCAGCCTAGCCACGCAGTGTTTAAGAACCTATGAGGTCCTTAATATCACCATGGGACAGGAACCTGAGCCATCAACTTTAGACCTGGTTCTGTGTTTGGGGCTAAAGGACCAAAGATAGTGACTGCAAAAGCACTAGACAGCAGAGTGGGAGACAGTAAATCTCTACATAATTCCAAACACAAACAGAAATTAACACTGAGAAGATTAGTTTTAAAAAAAAATAGAGCATAAATTCACTCTGAATCAGTGATTCTCAACTGGGGATGATTTTGTCAACCAGGGGACATCGGGCAATGGCTGGAGATATTTTTGGTTGTCTCAATGGGTAGGGCTGAGGGTGCTACTGGCATCTTGCATGTAGAAGCAGGGGGCGCTACTGTGTATCTTACAGTGCACAGGACAGCCCAGAACAAAGAATTGTCTGGCCCAAAGTGCCAATGGAAACTACTCTAGAAGAAAGAAACATGAATGAAAATGTGTAAAATCCTCAGGTCATTGAGGCAATGCACCCAATTTTAACAATGGGAAGTTGTAAAACGAAGTCAAAGAAATGAAACGAATGTATTAAAATCTTAGAAATGGGGCGCCTGGGTGGCTCAGTGGGTTAAAGCCTCTGCCTTTGGCTCAGGTCATGATCTCAGGATCCTGAGATGGAGTCCAGCATCAGGATCCCTGCTCAGCAGGGAGCCTGCTTCCTCCTCTTTCTCTCTGCCTGCCTCTCTGCCTACTTGTGATCTCTCTCTCTCTCTCTCTCTCTGTCAAATAAAAAAAAATCTTAAAAAAATAAATAAAATCTTAGAAATGAAAAATATCAATATTTTGAAATTCAAAAATCTACACAACATAGAAAAGTAGTAAATCAGTATGGAGTACTAAAAAATTCATCAAAATTAGAAATGGCATGATGAAAGAATTTTTTTTAATATGCAGAAGTAGGTAAGGTCCTGAAGGACAAATTAAGAGGCTCCAACTCTTAACAGTAGTTCCAGGAAGGATGTTAGAGGCAATTATGCCAACGCAATATTCAAAGATAGAGTGAATAAAATAGTTTAAAATATGAAGAAGGCTATCAGCACTTATTAAAAGAATGCTCTGAGTACAAGTAGGATGAACAAAGATAAATCTGCATCATGACACATCAGAATAAATCAGCAGAATATTAATATGCAAAAAGAAAACTTTTAAGAACTACCAAAGAAAAAGATTACCTAAAAAGTATTGACTATCAATATTAAAGAATATCAATACCAGAGAGAGGAGCGGCAAGATGGTGGAGGAGTAGGAGACCGATTATCATCAGGTCCCAGGAAT